>PVJO010025538.1:0-22633 GCA_004026905.1 Hystrix cristata
TTTTGGTGCTGGGGATTGAAGTCAGGGCCTTGTGCTTGTTAGGCAAGCATTCTAACCACTGAGCTAAATCCCCAGCCCCTATTACCCTATTTTATAGGTGAGAAACTAAATGTTATGGATATTGTCCAGAATCTAGGAAAAGGCAGAGCTGGAGTTTCTGTTCAAGCCTGTAAGGAAGGAAACTAGTCTTGGGAAAACTTCTCTACGGGGCTCACTTTCCCTGGGAGGGTGTCTTAGTCCCCATGGGGAGCATAACACCACACCATTGCCTGAGGGCTTAGATAGCAGAAATGTGTTTCTTGCCATTCCGGAGGCAGGACCTTTAAATGAGGGCACCAGAACGGCTGGGTCTGGCGAGAGCCTCCCTTTGCCTTGCTGAGTCCTCAAGTGCATCCCTCGGGTGTGTGAACATGTCCTCTTTTTCCCACTGATCCTGTCAGATCAGGGCCCTGGCCTTATGACTTCTTTTAACGTTAATTACCTCTTGAAAACTTTTTCTCTAAATGTAATCACATTGGGGGTTTCAAAATACGAATTCTACAGGAATAAAATTCAGGCCATAGCAGATGGCATGTGCCTATGTCCAGGTGTGCTCTTTGAGGCCGAGGCATTGGCTCCAAAGCACAGAGCTCAGATGGAGGCTGGATGGCAAAAGCAGAAGCAGAAGGAGGAAAGTGGGGGGAGGAAGGAGGGCAGGAGCTGGGCATGGCTTAAAAAATGCCAGGTCTGCCTCCACCCCATGGGCCAGCTGCCTGGGCCCCTTTTCTGTTAGCCTGTGACTGTCTTATTCCTGGACCTGCTCACCCAGGAGCTAGAGGCTGAGGGGTGGCTTCTTGCTGAGCCGTTGCTTTGGCAACCTTGGGTAGGATGCAAGTGGTCTCCTTGGTAACGCCTGGGAAACCTGCCTCAGGGATGGAGGGATGTGATCTGGCCAGCGGTCAGGCTGGGTTGCACAGGGAGAGCCAGACCAGAACACTGAGATGAACAGGTCTGAGAAGGAGGGTCGGGCTTAGGAAATAGCCTGGGCAGCCTGTTGACCGTTCCTCAGCAAGCCAGGTCCTGTGGGCCTGTCTGGCCAGACCACAGGCACTAATGGGGCAGCCCAGGAAGTAAGAGAGAGTGGAGAAGAATAGGGAGCGGGAGAATATAGCTTTTGGATGACAGATTCAGCCTGGGTTTATTAAAAGATGCTTATCAGGGGTCATTACCCAGCTCCTGCTGCTCTGGGAGATGAACAGGTGCTGACACTTGTGGGGAGTGGTGGAGGGGGCTTGGAGAAAAGAATGCTGAGAGAGAAGGAGAGAGAGATGAGAGTCTCTGGGTTGCCTTTCCTGCTGTAGCTATAGCTCTTGGAGCAGGGCTCTGGCCCTGGGCTTGGGCACTAGAGTTCTCCTGGGTATGTATGGAGGGCTAGGCTGCTCTGATTGTGGGAGGGTAAGGAGTGGGTAGGGTAGCCCCTTCCATTTAACAGACATGTGCTAAGCCTTGGCAATGGCCCCGTGGTTCCAAAGGTATGAGGACAGGGTGCTGCGTAGCCAGGGGTCACCACCATGGAGCTGAATCTCCGTCAGGAAGTGATAAACAACAGATGAATAGGTGAGCCAGAATGAGTTGGAGTATGATCATTGCTAATATTCTATATGCTTGAGTCTCATTTAATCATCACAACAACTATTAGAATTAATAATTATGGGTGGATAAACTGAGGTGTAGAGGGGCTAAATAACTTGCTCATGGTCACATGGCTGGTATGAAGAGGAGCCAGGTGGGACTTGAACTGAGATCTCTCTCACTCTGAAGTGATCGCTCTTTATTTTTTTAAATAATCTCTTTCTTTTAGGAGCTTTAGATTTACAGAATTGTTGCAAAAATAGTACCGCTGGTTTCTGTGTACTCCACACTCAGTTTCTCTATTTATTTTTTTCCTTGTTGTTTTTCATTTTGCAGTGTTAGGGATGGAGCCCATGGCCACGTGCATATTAGGCAAATACTCCACCACTGAGTTACATCTCCAGCATTTTAAAAAATTTTATTTTGAGACGGGGTCTCACTAAGTTGCCCAGGTCGGCCTTGAACTTAACAATCCTCCCTCCTCAGGCTTCCGAGTGTCTGACCCGGATGAGCAATATGGGACTTGAACTTAACAATCCTCCCTCCTCAGGCTTCCGAGTGTCTGACCCGGATGAGCAATATGGGACATTCTTGACGTTGATAAACCAATATTGACATAGTGTTATTAATTAATGCCCATAGTTCATTCAGATTTCCTCGGTTTCCCTAGTGTCCTTTCTTGGCTGGGATTCTTATGCGGGATACATTACATTTTTAGTAACCACATTATATATTTCATTGTCGTGTTTTCTTAGTCTTCGCTTGGTTGTGACAGTTCCTCATGCTTTCCTTGTTTTTCACGATCTTGACAGTTTTGATGAATGCTGGTTAGGTATTTGTAGAGTGTCCCCTTGTGGTAGGTAGTACCTAATGTACCTCTATAATTAGATCATGGCTGTAGGTTTTGGAGAGAAAGACTGCAAAATGCAAAGTGCCGTTTTCATCATATCATACCCACTGCTCGTGCTATCAGCATGACTCATCACTGTAGATACTGACCTTGAGCACCCAACTGAGGTAGCATTTGTCGTGTTTCTCCATGGTAAAGTTAAAGTTCTGCTACCTGCCCCTGTCATATTGCATTCTTTGGAAGAAAGTCACCATGTGCAGCCACACACAGGACTGGAGAGTGGAGTGCCACCTCCTCGCTCTGCCCAGTTGCTTCTTCACTGCCTCAAGCAGTTAAGTTTGAATAAAGTGAAAAAACATATGAGATATAATGCTGCACTTGACCTGGTCTTGGAGGTAAAGGAAGGTTTCTTTAGGGAAATGACCTAAAAATGAGTACGGGTTGACTTCATGGTCCCAGAGCAGAAGCAATAAGCATCTTGGCCACAGAAATGTCTGTTTGTTGTCTTTGGCCCCTGCATATTAAATGCCACTTGCCACCCCAGTGACATTCAGTTGAGAACGCGGAGCTGGTTATGGAGTACTGTGGTGAGGGATGTTCCTGGGAAAGGGCCTAGCCTGGGCATTCTGTCCTGGAGAACAGAGCTCAAGGTAGGCTTGTTGCTGCTGAATGTGGGGAGGGGCTGAGTTCACCTGGGGCATCCTGGCCCAGGAGCTTTCAGTAGAAAACCATTAAGCAGCCACTTCCTTGGTTCTCAGCCTTTTCACTCCCCATCTACATCTGTCCACCAAAGTAAACCACTGGCCACAATGTACAGGAATGAGGCAGGAGGAGAGGGGACTCTTCTTGGGATACAGAGACAGAGGGAGAGAAGGGTGTCTGCCTGGTCACTTGGATGGCCTTCTTTGGCCCTGTTGTGACTAATGTCATCTGGCTGCTCCAGAGGATGCAGTGGGGACATAAAAGGGAAAACGTTGCCAGGGGTGGGTGCCGTGATGAAGACAGAGGCAGGGGGAAGGTAAGCTGCTCACATCACTGTGATCAGGAAGCAGAGAGAGAAAGGAAGAGATGGGGACAAGAAAACACCCTTCGAGGTCACATGGCCAGTGACCATTCTTCAACCAGGCCCCACCTCCAAACGCAGGACTTTCGGAGGACATTTTAGATCTAAACCATGGTAGCAGCTGGGAGCCACCTGCTTCAAAGATTAGAACACAAATTTATCACTGAAGTTGTTTTGTCCCATTACCTTTCTCAGCCCAGGTTCCCTGAGCCCCAGGGAGGGGAAGTGACTTGCAAAAGGTCATACTGTTGGACAGGACCAGTGCAAGAAAGCCTCAAGGCTCTGAGTTTGCTGGATGATGCTTAAGAGCTGAGAGAAGCTGAGTCCAGAGAGACACCTGAGGTGACAGATGGTTGCCATAGCTGTGATATGGATGCCCACCTGCTTGGAGTCTGTGGGGACCCTGGAGGGCTTTATGCAGAGGAGTGATGAGATACTTAGATGTCTCAGAAAAATATTAGAGCAAGAGAGGATCAGGGAGGGACCAGGCAGGAGGCCCTTTCAGGCTTCCAGGTGAGTAGAAGGATGTGGCTTCTGCCGTGGGTGGGGGCAATGAGCAGGAGGCAAGGGCAGTTTATCCTCTGTATCTGCAGGTTCCACATCTGCACATTCAACCAAATACAGAACAAAACTATTTGGAAAATATTGCATCTAGGGCTGGGGATTTAGCTCAGTGGTAGAGCTCTTGCCTAACAAGCACAAGGCCCTGAGTTCAATCCCCAGTGTGTGCACACACACGTACACACACACACACACACACACACACACACACACAAATTGCTGAACAGGTGCAGACTTTCCTCCTTGTCATTATTCCTCCAAAAACAATTCAGTGTAACCACTATTTACATAGTGTTTATGTGGTAGTAAATGTCACAAGAAACCACTTAAGGTCTGTGGAGGATGTGCATTGGTTATATGCAAGTATCACACCATTTTACGTTTACACACACCCCCAGGGGCCTGGGACCAGTTCTCCATGGGTACCAAGGGACAGTTGCAGATTGATCTGAGAGGCACCTGTGGAGGTGTCCCTGAAGATTTACAGTGGGGATTCAGGAGGGAGCAGTCAGGAAGCTCACAGCTTGTGAGGCTCTGTCCGAGGAGTCTGATGTCTGGGTCAGTGGTCATTGAGGCCCCTGAGGGCTTTGTGGGGAGGTCATATACATGTTGATGTGTGATGCATCCTTGGGGGCTGTGTTCCTGAAAGGTGTGAGGTGGTAGAGTTAAGAGGAGAGATGGGAGATCAGGTTCTGGCTGGCCCTGAGCTGCTGGTTCCATCCTTACCCCTGGGAAATCATCCATAATTAATGTCCCTTTGGCCTGTCACATGTGGCTCCCTGGAGGGCAGAGGCAGGGCCCTAGCACCTGCCGTGTGATGTGTACCTGATTCCTGCTGGCCCTGCAGCCTGAGGCCTCAGTCTTGACCTGACCAGGCCTCTCTGTGGGTGCCAGTTCCCAGGGTCAGATACGCAGACATGAATCATGGCCATAAATCAGCCAGGACGGCACAGGGTGTCTCTGGTTTTCCCAGAGTAGAGACCTGACCCCCACCCTGGAGCTCATTGCTTATTGAATTATTAATACAATGGGGTGAAGAGGGAGGAACTGGCTGGATGGCCTTTAGCAAAACAGAATGTGGTAAAAGGGCTGAGAAGTGAGGCTGCAAGTGGTAAATGGCAGAGAGGAGAGATAGAAAGCTGCCCTCTGCTTCCAGGTGGGGGCTTTCCACTGGGCCCAGTCCCTTGTATTTGCATAGCACATTAACTGTCCCCTCCCTCCATTTCTCTCCTCCATGGCAAGGAGTCATGCCCCAATTTACAGAAGACACACTGAGGCCCAGATTGTCATAGAAGTGTGAAAGTCCCAATCTAAAGTCTGTTCCAGGGTCTGGGGCCTCATCGTGTCCTCATTAGGAAGCCACCACTTCTTATGTTCACTCTTGGGATACAGCCAGGACTTCTGCCTGCTCTTGAGCAACCTGAACCATCTCCAGCTTCCAGCAAGGAAGGCAGACCTGCCACCAGTGCAGTGCCAGCCCTTCCTGGGGTGACTGGTCTGGTTGACCCTGAGCTGCTGCTCAGTCCTGTGCAGGAAAAGCTCCCCTTGCAGGGTACAGAGGCGGGGGCTGGTGGGGCTGTGGAGCAAGGAGCCCAGCCAGACCCTGGCCTCTGGTGTGCAGCCCAGAGGATGGAAGAGGGAGTCGGGTGGGCCATGAGTGACCATCAGGCCACTCACATGGTCTTTTCTGCATCAGATGGCAGCCCGCCTGGACATGGAAACTATTTTAGAGGGCTTGGGTTTCCTCGCCTGAGTCCCAAGTTGAGGTTGTGTTAAAGAAGCAAAATATAAGAAGAGGCTACACTGGTTGTCAAGAGCCCACTGGGTAGTTCGCCACAGTTCCAGACTTTTTCTGAAGGGGGTGGGGCCGTCTGGTGCCATGCTTCAGTTCCTGAGGCACGAGGTTCTATGTATTTTGGGGTGCTGGTACCATTGCTACAGGTAAGATTCTGGGTTGGCATTGAGGCTCCCAATTTGGATGTCTGGGTTTCATTCCATTTCAGGGTCCAGGGGTCCACGATTGGACTTGAGCTTTGAAGCTGGTGGCCCAGTGTCCATTTGCAGGTGCCAGGATTCCAGGACTGAGTTGGGGTTCCCTTCTTGGGTGTAGGGTTTGGTGACAGGGCACAGGTCTTATGCCCTGGGATTAAGGGAAGAGCTTTCTCTTCTAGAGGAGACCTTCTGGAGCCATAAGGAGATGAAGGGGCCAGTAGAGAGACTCCCTAGCTGACGTCCCCAGGGTTTCAGCCCTTGCCTACATGTAAGACTGGCTGAGTTGCTTGTAAGCTCTAGTTCTCTGGGTGCCATCTTTAGGTCAGACAGCAAGGCAGACTCCCAAAGCACCATCCCTACTTCCTTGAACCTACCAAAGTGACATTAATAGTGGGCCATTGATGGCTGTTGCTCGGTGAGTCAAATCCATGGTGACGGCCTTCTGGCTGCCTTAGGCGCTGCCAGCTTGGTCCGATTAGTGCCAATTGGATTGTAACTCGTGCTGAGTGGCCCCTGGGGAGAGGGCGTGCTTGATGAGTGGGATATGTTAAATCTGGGTCCCTGAGGCTTGGCATGTGGCTGTGGCAGGCGGGACCTGGCCCTGGTTGGGCCGGCAGCCTCCCTCTCACGTGGTCAATCTCACTCTGCCCAGGCGCTGGGTGAAAACATGTTTGTATGGTGATCTGAAGGCCCAGCTGTCTCTCTCTGGCTCAGCAGAGTGGCTGGAATGCAGAAGGGTTGTGTCCTTGTCTCCAGCAGCGCTGGCACTGGGATGAAAGACAGCCATGTCTAGTGCTCCACCCCCTTTCCCATTGCTCTCTCCATTATCACTGGTGGGGCTCTTGCTCCCAGAGGGGCAAAGTAGTTGGGAGTAGATGGGAAGAAGCCTCTGGTCTCTTCCCTCTTGTGTCTTGCTCAGGATCCCTGCATTTTGTTCAGGCTGGTGGTGTTGGCCTTGTTTCCGGGATGACTCCTGGGCATCCCCACTTCTCCCTGTGCCCACCTGCCTAGGTCATGCCCTGCTAGTGCCTTGGGTGGGGGCCCCGACTCCCAGCCTCCTAGTCTCTTCCACCCCTGCCGCAGAGGTCCTCGTCTGTTGTACCTAACAAGGAAGTCTGTGTCCAGCTCTGGGACAATCTCTCTCCTGTTCTAGAAGGACTTCTCCTGGGGGGACACAACCCCTTCCCTGGGATCAGGAGACTCAGCACCTGAGATGCACCCACCAGCCATCTGTCCAGAGATGTATGGTGGCCGGATCTTGGTCTGCAGTGACCTTTATGCCCTACTCTCTGGGTCCGGCCAAGGAGTCCAAGAGGCTGAGAGCCTTAGTGATCCAGCGGAGCTTGGGAAACCCAACCCAGACGTTGACTCCTAGTGCAGCCCTGCAGGCCTCCGCAATTCCCCAATTATATCTAGGGGCCCCCGGGTTGGCCAGTCATGCCAGTGTGCCAAGAGGGAAGAGCAAAGGCAAGCAGTGGAATGGGTTGTGACTGAGCCATGGGATCCAGAGCGGGACCTGGTTATGCTGGCTGAGCCGCCCTGACCTAGAGCCGTGGTGGCGAACCTAGAGCATGCATGCTGCAGCAGGCTGTTTATATCATTGAAAACTCTAAAAGGTTCTCCATCACTGAGCAAGAGGCTTAATGTCTCCGTGTCCTGGTTCCTTACTTGAGATAATGCTTAGCTGGGACGGGGGTTTCTTAGCTACTGCCATCATGGGGCTCCAACTCAGGTCTTGGCTGAGACATCGCTTCCTCTAGGAAGCCTTCTCTGACCAGTGGGCTGGGTTAGATGGCCTCTGTGTCCCTTCCCATTCCTGACCTAGGCTACCTGGCCCTAACACTGATCTGACTGCTGGTGGCCTGTTTGCTTAGCTCTTGCTCACTGTTTTGTTGCCACCTTCAGTGTCTGGCACCACAGTGGCACTCAGGAAATTTTTTCTTTTATTGGTGCTGGGGATTGAACTTAGGGCCTTGTGCTTGCTAGGCAAGCACTCTAACCGCTGAGCTAAATCCCCAGCCCGGCACTCAGCAAATATTTTGGAGTAAATGCAAGAATAGACTGATTTCTGGGGAATTCCAGCCTTCCTTCCATGAGCCCTTCAGAGAACTGCCACAGGCTACTTTCTTCTCTCTGTTGAAGTGGCCCTTCTTGAATTCCAGGCTCGGGCCAAGGAGAGAAGATGGGAAGGCACAAGGGAGCTCTCCCTGGCTGATGGTATAGGTGGTCTTCTGGTGCCTTGTAGGTTCCAGGTCTCAGGTCAGCCTCTGAGGACAGACTGGCCCTACTCTCAGAGAGCTTATAGTAGTGATTGCTGTGACTTAGGGAACGGAAGCAGGGGAAGGGGCTGGTTAAGCTAGTGGAGTTAGGGAGGGTTCGAGAGGAGGGGTTTGGAAGAGTGGTGGAGATGTTTGGGTAGACAGAAAAGGGCTTTCCCTTACAGTGGGCAGGGGCTGGCTGGAGGAGATGGAGCTGCCTATGTATGGTGATAAGGCACGGCCGGCCAATGACAGTGTGTCCTATAGGGCCTGAGTCCTAGCATTCAGAAGCTGTGGGTACCACTGATCCTGCTCTGCCATCTATAGATGATACCTGCCCTTAGGCAGCAAGATGCCAGTGCCTGGTCACTGAGGATGGGGGCAGGCCCTGCGAGGCATGGCTGGGCTCTGGGGCAGGTGTGTGGAAGGCTGGTCTGCTGGGAAGGCAGAGAGGCAGTCTTGCTTCAGCCCAGTCTGTTTTGCAACTAATTAAATGCTTATCTCAGGCATGGGAGGCAGATAGGGCGGCTGGGAACAAGGCTCTTGTTGTCCGGGAAGGGTTGAATTGAATCCCTTCTCTCCCTTCTTCCTGCCCTCCTGGCCTCCTGGACAAAGCAGGAGGGGCGGAAACTTCTGGGGTCTTCTGTGGCCGACTACCTTTCTCCCTTCCCTGCATGTCTCCCTTCCAGTGAGTTTCTCTTTCAGCCTCTCTCCACCTTCCCCTTCTACCCTCCCATTCCCACCTGTGCAGACTCAAGGGCCCACCCTGCTGTGTTCCTGTGAAGTCACCCCTGCCTCCACCTCGCAGGGGCCAGTCCCTCGCCCCAGTGCTCCACAGACAAACAGGCGCTTTTTCATTTTTAGTGCTTAATACTGGAAACGTGAAGGTCTGTTTAGTCTTGTCCAGCTAACATAAACCAGCCGGAACTGGGCTGTGGCGGGAACTTTGCTGTAGGTTCCCTTATTTGGAATGAAATTCATTGTTTTGCACTGGGAGGCTCTGGGAACTTTGAGGAGGCCTGGCTAAGTCTGAGTGGTCCCTCCAAGGGTCACAAAGGTGTCTGTGCTGCAGAGGCTAGTCCTGGGACACCTCTGCCCTTGCCAGGTTCATAGACTGGGGACAGCCGCAAGCCACACCCAGTACTCAGGGATGGAGAGTTGTCCCTTCAGAGAGGAGAAACAGGCTTGGAGAGGAGGAGGGACCTGCCCAGATGCTCGGGGTAGGTTGAAGCAGATGGAGGTCTAGAAGCCAGAGCTCCAGTTGCCCAGTCCCCAGACCTCTATGTGGTGGGCCAGGTGCTGGTGGGGTGGAGGGGTAAGGCACTGATGAGTCTGGGAATTCTCTGAGGCTCTTGGGGAGCTGAGCATGCTGGCCTGGGACAGGGAGCCCGGGAAGGCACATGGGAGAAGAGGAAGGGGTGGTGAGGGGGAAGGAGGAAGGGGCTGGGAGTCCAGGAAAGCCGGGCTGGTCCCGTGTCCATGTGACTTGGGCCTTGGTTTTCCAGCTTGTCCTGGATGCTCAGTCTTTTCTTGAGCATCTCCTGGGATATGCCTGGGTAAACTGAGGCTGGGATTGGGGGTGTCCTTGACTGTGACATGCTGGGAGAGCCAGCTTGCTAGGCCAGCCACTAGCCTTCTCTGTGCTCAGGTTCCTCCTTCCTTGCAAAGATGGGTGTGGCCTCACCTTGAGGTCCCTGCTCACCGACTAACCCTGGCTGGGATTAGCCACTTTGCTCCAAACTGGTTCGTCTGCCTCGTGATTTCTCCTTCCTCTAAAATCCTAGGTGAGCAGGGCCAGGTTCTTTGGACACAGACGTTTACCTGGGGGAGTCCTGCTCAGACTCCCAGAGAGGGTGGGGTCTAGGGGACAGAGGGAGCACCAGCAGGCACTGTGGCGAGGGCCGAGCTTTAGGGACACAGCTGGAGTTCACATCTGACTGCCGCTTATTAGCTGGGCTCCTAGTTTGGGCAGAGGCTTCAAAAGCTGGGTTCTGCTTCGCCAGCCCTACAGAGGGAGGGTGCCGCTAGGATGGCACAAAGGCACGGCTGTGCAGTGCCCATCCCCATGTCCCTTACATAGGGTGCGGAGTGGGCAGGAAACAGACCATTGTGGCAGCCACTGACCAAAGCCAGGGTCTTGGCTGCCCGGTGCTCAGCCATCTCCTGTCCCCAGGCCAGTGGGGGCTTTCTCTGGCGCTGCTTTCTTAGCTCTGTCTCAAGTACCCAACTTGAAAAAAAGAAAGTGTGTGTTCAGACAGTCTTTGTAGAGGAAGCTCCCCATTTCATAGCTTTTTAAAAGAGTCTCTGATTTAGTCATTTGCTCCTTTCACAGAGAGCACACTGCTGGGGCAGCGGAAGCGGACATTGGCCAGCACAGGGCTGGAAAAAGGAAAAGCCGTGTCAGAAAGAGTGGGCCTGAGACTCCTAAGAGAAGGCCCCTGGGTGGGGAAATGGGGGCAGGAGGCATTGCACTGTTTACTATGGAAATTCCATTCATCGCTCTTTCGCAGGATCGCTAGCGCTGTAATCCAAGGCTGTTTATAAAGGTTCAGTAAGCTTTCACTTCTATGGGGACAGCAAGACACTCATTTACAAAAGATCTTCTTGTTGCCAAGAGCAAACCATCACCTAGCGATATTGAACTCAGCCGTAAAAGCAAAAGAGGATGCTCCATGGGGCAATCTCCACAGAGGTGCTGGGTGTCACTGGGTCATAGCAGCACTGAAGCTTCTGGATTTGTTCCCCAGCTAGTTTACTCTAACCGCCCTGTGGAGGATGGATGTAAGCTGTCCATGCTGGGAGACAGAGGGGAGCCATCTAGCGAAGGATCTTGTCCGAAGAGGTGTGCTGGGCAGCACAGATCAGTGAATGGTGTGAGTGGTGAGGAGGAGGGCAGAATCTAAGGTGGTGTCCAGGCTTTCTGGTGACAAGGAAGATGCGGATTCCATCAGAATCCAGAAAAGGAGGGCTGAAGGGGAAGATGGTGGGTTGAGTTTTGGTCAGGGTGTCAGAGAAGCCCCCGGGCATTCTGGGAAGATGTTAGGTCAGCAGACCCATATGTGAACTTAAAGCTCAGGGAGGGCTTGTGCCTGCAAGTGTTGGCAGCAATCAGTGTTGCTTAAACTGCGACAGTAAACAAAGTATCTTGGGGTAGACAGAATGGAACCCTAGTGAAGGTGTTGTCGGAGAGGTCTAAGGAGAACCAGGAAAGGGTAGAGGACCAGGGCGACCTGGAAGGCCTTGGGAGTAGTGTAGAAGTGGGATGTGATATGGCATTGTGTAGTATTTCTCATGGTTTGGTTTATTTTATTTTATTTTATTTTTTTGGTGCTGGGGATCGAACTCAGGGCCTTGGGCTTGCAAGGCAAGCACTCTAACTGCTGAGCTAAATTCCCAGCCCCAGGAAGTTTTTTGTTTTCTTGTTGTTTTTTTTTATTATTTTTTTTTTTTTTTGGTGCTGGGGATTGAACCAGGGGCCTTATGCTTGCTGGGCAAGCACTCTCCACCACTGAGCTAAATCCCCAGCCCCTCTCACACTTTAATGGGCCTGAAAATTGGCTAGGAAACTCATAAAAATGCAGATTCCTCTTCAAAAGACCCCCAAATGGCCAGAACAATTCTGAAAAAAGAACGAAAGTAAAGGACTTACACTTCCTGATTTTAATACTTATTACAAACCTACAGTAACAACGCTGTAGTACTGGCATAAAAGCAGGCATATAGACCAATGGAATAGAACAGGGACTCCAGAGAGAAATCCTCATATATATATATATATATATATATATATATATATATATATATATATATATATAGTCTCTTGTAGGATGCCAAGACTTTTTATGGGGAAAGAACAGTCTTTCAACAAATAGTACTGGGACAACTAGATATCCATATGCAAGAGAATGAAGTTGGACCCATACCTAATGCCATATACAAACATTAATTCAAAATGAATCTATGACCTAAGTGTAAAACCTAAACTATGAAACTCCTAGAAGAAAACATAGGGGGAAAGCTTTGTGATGTTGGATTTAGCAGTAATTTCTTCGATATGACTCCAAAGGCACAGGCAACAAAAGAAAATTTAAAAAATTGAACTCGATGAGAAGTTTTTAAAATGCATCAAAAGACAGCATCAAATGCCTCTATTTCCTAATTGGGAGGTTGAAGTGAGCTGATTATTTGAGTCCATGAACTTGAGACCACCTGGGCAACATAGTGAGACCCTGTCCTAAAAACAAAACAAAAACAGACAAACAAAATAGTATCAGTAGGATTAAAAAGCAACCCAGAAAATGAGAGAAACTATTTGCAAATCATGTGTCTAATAAGGGATTTGTATCTAGAATATACAAAGAACTCCTAAAGCCGAAACAACAAAACAATGTGATGGTAAAATGGACCAGGGACTTGAGCAGAGATCTTTCCAAAGAAGATATACAAAAGGCCAAGAAACACATGACAAGATTTTCAATATCACTAAACATTAGAGAAATGCAAACCAAAACCATAATGAGATGTCACCACACACCTATTGGGCTGAGTACTGTTTAAAAAAAAAAATAGAAAATAATGTGTTGGTGAGAATGTGGAGAAATTTGAATTCTTGTGTACTATTAGTGGGAATGTAAAATGGTACAGTCACTATGGAAAACAGTACAGCAATTCCTTGAAAAATTAAAAATAGGATTACCATATGATCTGGCAATTTCATTTCTGGGTATGCATGTAAAAAAAAAACCTGAAAGCAGACTTTTGAGGATATATTTGTGTATGCATGTTCATAGTGGCAGTCTTCTCATAGCTAACACATGCAAACAACCCAAGTGTCCATGGATGGATGAATGCATAAGGAAAATATGGTAGGTACTTGTAATGCATACTATTCATCCTTAAAAGGGAAAGAAATTCTGATATTTCCTACCACACAGATGAACCTGCAAAACATGGTAAATGAAATAAGCTAGTCACACACACGCGCACACACACACACACGCACACATGGATGCACACACGCACAAATACTGTTTGATGCCACTTACATGAGGTCCCTAGAGTAGTCATAGAAACAGAAAGTAGAGTAGTGGTTGCCAGGACTGAGGGGAGGGGGAATGAGGAGTTATTGTTTCATGTGTACAAGTTTCAGTTTGGGGAGACGAAGAGTTCTGGAGATGGATGGTGGTGGTGATGGTTATACAACAATGTGAGTATACTTAATAGCACTGAGTACTTAATGGTACACTTAATATAGGTAAGATAGCAAATTTTATATTTTGTATATTTTACCACCATGAAAAGCATTGGAAAAAAGCACAGATAATCTGGGACCCACCTCCAGATAATCTGGTTCAATAAGTCTTGGGTGGGCTCTTGGGCTCTGCTTTTCAAAACAAGAATCCCAGGTGATGCTGGTGCAAAGAACCCTTGGGACCCCACTGTGGGGCATTTGTCCTGGAGTCAAGCAGGGTTGGGTCCAAATCTTGACCTTGGATCTTGACCTGTGGGTCCTTCATCTTCCATGCTTGTGTCTGTAAGCAGGTATATTGTTGTGTGGATGAATGTACAGTTGTACGGTTGTAGCTATAGGTCATGTAGCTTGGGGCTTGGCACAGAGTAAGAGCTCATTAAACAGTGGACGTTTATTACTAGAAGTTTGAGGAAGGTGAGCAGTGTGGTGGGCAGGCTGCCGCTCACATGGTGAGCCTGAGGGCTGGTTTCTTTAGTGAGCACTCCCTGCCCCAGCACTTGGTTCTTGGGTAGGCTGTCCCCAAATTCCCATCTCTTCTGAGTTGACAGAACCAGATCCGTCTAACCAAGTCCTCGAAGACTCTTGGATCCAATCAGAAATTGGTTTGCTCTTCCCCATGAGAAATGGACTGTTGGTTGGACTTCCTGGCACCTGCTGACCTGCATAAAGTCTCCTTGAGGGCTGAGTGGACCCAGATCAAGCCGAGCGAGTTGGGACCAATCCGAGGCATAATGCCCGAGGGCTGTAAGCCTTGCCCAGGCCATTTCACCAACAGGGAAACATCTGCCAGGTGGGCCCAACACTTGGGCCCACCTAGCAGGGCACTGTCTCCTGGGCTGTGCTCCGTCGGCCCCAGTGGTTTGCCTCACTGACACCCCTGTTCACTAATTCTCGGCATCTGACGAACACATATTTTCTTGAGATCTGTTAACACCTCTGAGTGGGTCTCCTTAACATCCAACCAGGTCTGCAGGCCCTTTTGTCTCTTGAGGGTAACTTTTCATGCTCTGATCTGTGAAGAGTTGGTGTACAACTTGAAATCCGAGAAAGCTGATGGCCAGGAGCCACGGGGGGCATCTCCCTCCCCACTTGGTGCCCACACAGTTTCACGATGGAGGGATAGATTAAGTACTGACGGTATCTACATGCACAGGATTACTTTGGAGCTTTTATCAGCAAGAAGTACTGTGATGAAAGATGTCTACCATGTTGTTAAGGGAGAAAAGCACACTGTGTTAGCAGTGTCTTCTTTCCCTCCCTCTCTGTCTCCATTTCTTTCTTTCAGTGAACATGTATCCAAGGTCTACTATGTTTGAGGCACTGTTTTAGGTACTAGGATACAGCAGTGGACCAATCTAATCCCCTGTGCCATGGACTTAGGTTCTTGTGAGGAGAGACAGATTTTTTTTTAAAAAGTCACCATATGGGATGTCAGATGGTGATCAGTGCCACGGTGAGAAAAGTCCAAAGGGACACAGCAAGGCATTATGGGTGGAGGCTTGGGGGTGTTACACTGTTCATCAGGTTAGCCTGATGGCATTCGAAGGTGGAGAGGGAGAGAGTGAGGCAGAGATCCAGAACAACTCTCTAGTCTGGGCTTCCATACCTTGATGTCTATTTGTGCGCACACTTGGCACCCATCTTTGTTTACTTTGTTTGCACAAACACAGGCCACAGCTGGTGGATGGCCTGCTTTCTGTTACCTTGCAGCTTCCTACAGGAATAGACTGGACAACGTGGTACGGGGAAATGGGATGCTTCCATTTTTATCTATATAAATTATTAGTTTTCTTTAATTTTAATAATAAGCACATATTAATTTTGCAGTTTAAATTTAAAAAAAAAAAAAACCTTTATAGCCCCGCTCCTCCCCAAAGAGACTGTGGAAACAGGGTTGACTCCTCCTTTGACCAGCAGCATGGAAGAATAAATGAGACACTTGAAATATGACTCACAGTTGTGCCCACTGCTTAAGAAAGATTAACTTCCTTTTCCCACTCTTATTCTTACCCTGGTGCCAGGCCGGGGATAGGTATATGCACACGGGTGGAATCCTGACCTCTTGTCCCCTCATGGGGGTCCCTGGAGTCGGGGATGGGGTGCCACATCCCCAGGATTGGTTGGATCTGGGTCCTGTCCGTCTGCAGACATAAGGGAATCCTTAAGGACCTATTGGGGGCTTGTCCCAAGTCGTACTGGAGGCTGGTTGTGGTTTGGGGCCCTGCCCTGGACTCCAGTCACAGTCCACATTCCCCCTCATTTTGTCATCATCCTAAGCTCTACTGCCATCACCAGCAAAAGCTACCTCAGAAGCAGTTCATTACTTACAGTATTATGAAGGAAATATTTGCTTTTTGGAAATCCAGAGAAGTATAAAGGAAAAAGTAATAACTCACCTGGAAATGATTAAAGCCAATATTTCAGTGTGTTTTTCTCTGGTCTTTGTTTTCCGCCCTTGCAGTCCCTTTTTGTCTCATGCAATCAGGTGGGTTAGGTGAAAATGTCCTGTGGGGAGGAACATAGCATGATAGAGACATTCTTCAAATATTAACCCAAACCTGCAAGTTGACCTTCCTAGTAAGTCTTTTCCTGCTGAGCCTGGATCTGTAGATGAGACTTTCCAGGTAGGCCTTGTAGCCCCTCTCCTTGGAGGCTCAGGTGGCAGTTCCGGCCCCTCTATGGTGGAGTAAGACCTCAAAGATGTCGGTATGAATTCGGGTGCAATTTTCTTCTAGATTTTTTTCCTCACGCCTTGCCAACCTGTAACTTAACAGCATTTCTTAAGGGACCAGCATCTTCGGAAAACATTCAACTTAGTTTTTGTTTTCGTATTTTTTAAACATAATTGTAGGAAAATACCATAACATAAAATTTACTATCTTAACTCCTTTCAAGTGTACAGTTCAGAAGTGTTAAGTAGCCATATTGTTTTGTATCTGTTACCACCATCCATGTTCATAAAGTTTCCACTCTCTCAAACTGAAACTCCCTTTGTAACTTTCTGCTTTCCATGGTCCCCAGCCCCAAGCCCCCTTCTATATGCTGTCTGTGAACGTCCCTGCTCCAGGTATTACAGGTGAGTGGAGTCGTACCGGGTCTGTCCTTCGAGGCTGGCCTATTTCCCTGAGGGTATGTCTTCAAGGTTCATCTGCAAGGTGGCATGTGTCAGGACTTCCTTTTTAAGGATGACAGAGATGCCATGGTATGCATAGATCACATTTTGTTCCTCCATTCATCTGTCAGGGACACTTGGTTGGCGTCCACATTTTATCTATTGCAAATATTGCTATAAAGATGACATTGCAAATATCTGTTTCACTTCCTGTTTTCAGTTCTTCTAGGTTTTCCCCAGAAGTGCAGTTGTTGGATCGTATGATCATTCTATTTTTACTTTTTAAGGAACTGATTCAACTTTTTATAGAAACAGTTTTTGTTCCCGTCCCTCTCCTCTAATGTTCACATGCTTTGATAGTTTTTTTTTTTTTGTTTTCATTTTGAGATGAGGGTTGCCCAGGCTGGCTCTGAACTTGGATCCTCCTGTCTCAGCCTCCCAAGTGGCCGAGATTACAAGTGTGCATTGCTGTACCTGTCCTTTGATAGGTTTTTTTGTGGTTGGGTTTCTTTCTTTTTTTTTTTTTTGCGTGCTGGGGATTGAACACAGGGCCTTCCGCTTGGTAGGCAAGTGCTCTACCACTAAGCTAAATCCCAGGCCTACTTTTGATAGGTTTTTAAAAAACTTTATGAAAGCTTTATGAAAGTATAACCTACACACCATAAACAGAACATGTTTAAATATACAATTCGATGTGTTTTGACATATGTATATACTTATGGCATCACCAGGGCCATCAAATTAGAGGACATCAGTGTTGAGGATTTAGCTCAGTGGTAGAGCACTTGCCTAGCAAGCACAAGGCCCTGCGTTCAATTCCCAGCACCTCCCCCCCAAATTAGAGGATGTCTCCATTCACCCTCAGAAGTTTCCTTGTGTCTAAAGAGCAAAATAAAAGGCAGATAATAGGAAACAGGGAGATAGGTCTTTTACAGATGGGAAGGAGACCAAGAGATGGAGGGAGGAGGGGAAGGAGGAGAAGAGAAGGGGACATAAAAAGAATTAAGATGTGTTATGTACATGTACCGACTCCCTATGATGAATGTAATCATTATGTACTTCAAACACGGAATAATAAAAATGAAAAAAAAAAACCCTACTTGTGTCTTTAGGGTGCCCCCTCCCAGAATAGCTACCTATCTACTTCCTATCACTATAATTTTGTTTGCATTTTTAAGAGTCCTTATTAAGTAGAATCATACAGTATGTATGAAGCCCCTTTTGGCTTTGTCTACCTAGTATAATTATTTTGAGATTCATTTAAAATGTTGGTGTGTACTCGACCATCCATTGCTTTCTGTTGCTGAGTGATATTCCATGGTATGGATGTAGCAGTATTTATCTCTTCACTGGTTGATGGATGTTCGGCTGTTTTCAATTTGAGGCTATAGCAAATAAAGTTACTAGAAGAGTATTTGTATACAAGCCTATGTATGGACATGTTACTCCTTTTCTCTTAGGTAAATAATAAAGGTTGTATATGGCAGTGTGTTTAACTTTTAAAGAAACTGCCATGGGGCTGGGGATTTAGTGCAGTGGTTAGAGTGCTTGCTCAGCAAGCACAAGGCCCTGAGTTTGATCCCCAGATGCCAAAATATTTTCCAAAATGGTAGTATCCTTCTACATTTTTACCAGCAGAGTTCTGGTTTCTCCATATTCTCACCACCACTTGGTGTGGTCAGTCATTTTAGTTTTGATCATTCTAATTGGTGTGTAATAACTTTTCATTGTAGTTTTAATTTGCATTTCCCTAATGACAGATTATACTGAACGATTTTTCATGTGCTCTTTTTGCCATCCATGTCTGTTTGGGTGAAATATCTAAAGGTTTGCTCCTGTTTTATTTTTGAGAGAGAGAGATGGTCTCACTGTGTTCTAGAATAGCCTTGAACTTGCTATGTAGCCCAGGCTGGACTTGAACTTGCAATCCTCCTGTCTCAACCTCCCAGAGTGCTGGGATTACAGACATATAACTGGCTAGCCATTATGTTTCCTTAATTTTGAATTTTGAGAGTTCTGCATTCTCAGCTGTTGTCTCAGGCTCTCTGCTGCAGATAACAAATGCTGCCTTACACTGATTCAACCAGCAACGAGCTTTGTACCTCAAACCATAGGATGGCTGGGTGGGTGGATCTTGGGGTGGATGGACTAGGACTCTGAAGTAAGAGAATCCCCATCTCTCTGCTCTGCCGTACTTGTGTTGGCTTCCTTCTAGGCTAGTAGTGCCGTGGTGTGTCAGTCCTAGGAGTCACAACCGGACACACATATTTAGAGAAAGGGGACCACTTCTCTCTAGTGCTTCTTTCTGAGGACCAAAGAAGCCTTTCTCAGAGGGCTCCCATGATGCCTCATTGTCTAGGAGGCAACCACCCAATCACTGGCAAGGAACAGAACCGTGAGACTGGCATACACAGAGGTGACAGTGCTGGCGTCGGGCAGGCCGCCGGGAGAAGGTCGCCGGGAGATCTTTGAAAGACACCCCACTGGGCCCCTGCAGATGGCATCATTCATTGGTGTGGAGCAGGGCCCTGGCATCAGCCTTTCTAGAACCTTCTCAGAGGATGCTAGCCTGCAGCCAGGTGGAGCCCTCTATCATCCTGGAGTAGCACAGATGCGGGAGAGTCAGCCATCGCATCCATGACAGTCTCACTGTCTAATTTGGTGTGCTGTGGACAAGTCACTTCACCTCGGAGCCTCAGTTTCCTTGTCTGTAAAATAGGGGCTGGCTGTGGCTACTTCCTAGGAGATGGAGTGAGCCCATGGGGGCCCATAGGCTTTGCATACTGCAGGTCACAGATGCCCAGGGAATGGCTGTGTGAAGAGAAACCAAGGCCTGCTGCTGTCAGGGACAGCCAGGGCAGAGATTTCTCTTGAGTTCAGCTTCCTATCATTAGAAAACAAGAGGGAAGGGAAACAGACTGGGAATCCACAGGCAATAGCAGTGGGCTTTTTCTTCTTGGAAGGCGTAGGTCTACACACCCTGCTATAAATGGTTTATGGAAACGAGTCGGAGGTGCTTTTCCCTCTGCTGCTTTAGTCCAGCAGAAGCTGGGCCAGGTGCAAGGCTTGCGGCGTCTCCTCTGGGGTCCTGTGGTGGGTGGTGAGGGCTGGCTCTGCTCTGTTCTATGGCAGAGGCCTGCAGGAAGGATGGTCAGATAAGGCTCTGCCCTCTAGTCCTCCGTGTTCCAGGACACACCTGGCTGCTTGGCTGTGTGAGGACTGAGGGAATGAGGAAAGCCACCCCTGGAGCCAGGCAGTCTGTCACCACTGGGGCATCTCAGCAGGGAAGATGACTTCTGGGCTGAGTCTGGAGGAGAGGTCCTAGCCTCTCTTCCTCCCTCTCTTCTTCCTTGCATTAAATATGCTTGGAGCACTACCCAGTGTCCTCTGTGTTAGGTGCTGGCATTCAGAGAGAGGCTCACCCTGGAAGGCATCTCTTGCTGTCCCTCAGAGTGGGGGCTGCACAAAGAGCTGGACTGCCTTGCACAGGAAGTCTGCTTTGGGGTGTTGGGACGATCTCAGAGGAAAGACCCCTCTGAGCCCAAGGATGAAGGTAAAGGAGAAGTTTTTAAGTGACTGTCATAGAGGAGGCATTTCAGGTTGAGGGACAGTGTTCAGGACCATGGACGTGTGAGATGTGGCCATGTTCCTGGACACCCTTGTTTGAGCGCATGGAGTACCTGGGGTGGGGCTGCAGCTCACGGTAGGTGAGGACAGACACATGGACTGGGACCAGTTCACAGGGGACTTGGAGTGCTCCCCAAAGGGGATCAAGTTTACCCCATCAGCAGCCACTGGGGGCTCGATAGGCAGAGAGGTCACCTGGCCCGGAGCCCCAAAGAGGGGGTGGAAGTTGTAATAATTGTCCAGATCAGGATGGTGCTGGTGTCTAGAGCTGTGGGAGAAGCCAAGGATGGCAGGAGGGGATGGTTTGGAGAAGGACACAGTGACAGCTTGGATGGGACAACCCAGGCTGACCCCAGACTTTTGACCTAGATCGTAGAACCCAGGGACCATGGAACTGTGCCAGACCATGGAACTGTGAGGGACCCATATTGGTTGAGGTCAGGAAGAGGGACGAGGAGGTGAGACCCAGCCGAGAACTGGCCTGTCCTTGGTGAACTCTTGATTGCCTCCCCCTAAGGGAACTACCTCTCTCAGGGAACTCCTGGTTCAGAGCTAAAGATGAATGAGTCCAGTGTCTCCATTTTTTGGGGGGGTGGGGGCAGCACTGGGGCTTGAACTCAGGGCCTTGTGCTTACCAGGCAAGCGCTCTACCACTTGAGCTAAATCCTCAGCCCCCCAGTATCTCCCTTTTAAAGAGGTGACAACTGTGTCCCTGAGAGGTAATTGGCTTGCTAGAGCTCACAGTAGATTGTGGCAGGCAGTGTCTTGGCCAGTAAAAGACAGCCCCCGAAGTTTAATTGAGTCCACTTCCCACAATTGGCCCTGAGAACAAAGAGCCCTCCTCTCTGAAGGGGAAGTGGGTTTGGCTGAGCAGGCCTGGGCTGGGCGGGTGAGGCATTTGTTTAGCAAGGGGAGGGGCTCCCTAGGAAGAGATCCAGTTCCTATTTGCCTGTTGGTGGGGCCCAGTATAGGAGCCACATTAATCCACCTCCCACCTTGTGCCCTTGCCCCTACGCCATCTCAGGGGTGCCCTCTATGTATAGTGTTGACACCCACGCACTGGTGCAGTTTCTCACAGACCTTCCCAACCCTGATGGAATTTCACTGCAGTCACTTGGCTTGCTGGGACCCCAGGATTCCCAACTCCCAGCTCCTGAGCTTTGAGGCTGGAAGGTCCAACCCGTGCAGTGCTAGGGTCTCTGGCGGTTTGCCTAACTTGGCTCCAGAGCTGGAGGCAAGAAGGGAGGGGAAAGTAATCCTGAGGGGTGTGACATTTTGGGGAGGGGCTTTGGGGTGTGAGATTGTCTGGGGCTAGGACTGAGGGCATAGTAGAGAGAAACGGATGTCTTGGTGGGCTCAGTGGGGGTGAAGCCGCTAGGCTCTCCAAGAAGCCCTGCCTGAACCCCATGACCTGCAGGTGCCCCTGTGCCTGGAGCATGCCCTTGGCTGCGGACAGTGAAGCGGGTGCCCTCTGTGCTCCACGTCGTGGCCTGCCGAGGCGGACACAGGCTAGCATTGTTCAGTGGCTGGACCCCAGGTGCTCTGTGAGAACAGAACTCTAAATGGCAAGATAAAAAGTGTTTTTTAAAGTAGAGGAAGCAGTAGAAGTTGGACCTGCCACCCCTTCTCTTTGCTGAGCATTTTCAGGTTTGTGCCGCAGGACCTGGGAGAGCTGGTGCCCCTGAATCTGTCCCCGCTCTCCCCTTGGACTGTATATAGGGCTGAGGCTTCTGGACCCTGTGACCCTGCCAGGGTGGGGGCAAGGCCTGTAGGAGGGCAGGGACTCTGGCAAGCAGGACAGCCACTGGGGTCCACAGATCTTCCACCCATGTCCGCGCTGACACAGGCTGCACCACTGATGCTGCTTATTTAATGGAAAGTGTTTGGTCTTGGGCAGCGCTGGCACTCCTGAGTCAGAAGTCAGAGTTCTGCTCCAGCCCTGGCACTTCAATAGCATGTTTCCATCTTCCGCAGTCTCCATGTTCCTCCTCTGTTGAGAGGGCTGCGTCTGTCCTGTGGTCTTGGCAGGCAGCTTTTGCAAAGCCAGTAAGGTTTCAATGACAGTATTTTGTTGCTTTTAAGAGCTGGGTTGTTATTCAGAGAGGCAAGTGCTTGGGCTCTAATGTCCAGTAGATGTGCGTCCAAATCCCAGCTTAGCAGTGTATTAGCTGTGTGACCTGGACAGCGTATTCATTGTCCCCAAGTCTCACTGTCCCTGTCTAGGTGCTGAGTTCTGGGGGCTGCCCCTCCTCCTGGGGTCCAGAGCAAGTATTTCAAGATGGAACTTCCTTGTTGATGTGGGTACTTA
>PVJO010025539.1:0-22589 GCA_004026905.1 Hystrix cristata
TTTTTTTTTTGAAATATGTTTTCTAACTAGATTTTTCCTCCTCATCATTTTTGTCATCAGGACCCCTGCTTCAGAGGCCTCATCCTCCCCACTGAGTTACACATCCTGTGTGGCTCCTGGAGTTTAAATTCCAATTCACTGAAAAAGGATTTGAGAGTTAGGGGTGTGGCTCAGTGGCAGAGTACTTAGCTAGCATTTAAGGCCCTGGTTCAATCCCCAACACTGAAAAAGAAAAGAAAAGGAAAGGAAACATCTCAGCACTTGGGAGGTTGAGGCAGGAGGGTCACCACAAGTTTGAAGCCAGCCTGGGCTACATAGTGAATTCAAGGCCAGCCTCCACTACATAGCAAGACCCCGTCTCAAAAAATAAATAAAAAGAAAAAAAAGGAGAGAGAGAGAGAGAGAGAGAGAGAGAGAGAGAGAGAGAGAGAGGACTTGGCCACAATGGTATTGGCACTGGCAAAAACATACACCCACACGCTCATGAACCAATGGATGTATACCTCTTTGTACCTCATTGTTAAATATTAGTAGAATGAATGAACGGCAAAGACAGCTATGTAGTCAAGCAACCAGTTGTTTCTTGGAAGATGTTATTTTGGTCAGGGGGTTGAGCACAGCTTTAGGTCTCCCTAAGACTGGCAAGATGTGTGGCTTGATCAGGTCAAGCAATGATGGAGGCAGACTGCCACCTGTGAGAAGTCGTGTGAGCCTCAACACACCTACACCATGACCTAAGAGGCTAGCCAGTTGATAACTTACTGTTTTTATCCATCAATTCACAGATGCTGATTAACTGTTAAATGTTCATTATGGTTCTATGTTTTCAGGTCCATTTTAGAACTTTGAACAAGGTCAGTAATCACGCGTTTCTGGGGTCATGGTCCCTCACTAATTGCTGAGAGTAAATAAATGTGATCACAAGAACATTCCTCTCCGTCTCAGATACTCTCTATCCTGTAACAAGGAATGACTTTAATTGTGTCTTGTTTTGGTTTTGAGACAGGGTCTCACTACAGAGCCCGGGCCAGCCTTGAACTTGCAATCCTCCTGTCTCAGCCTCTTGAGTGCTAGGATTACAGGCATGCGCCATGACACCCGGTCCTCATAGTGTTTTATGTTGCTTATTCAGGTTAGTTTCAAAACAGATAAGAGGCTATAAATTTGAAACTGTTTCACTGACATGGTGTGATAATATTTGTTTGTGATAACCTTGGAACTTCTATTTCTGTTACAGGGGTGTGGTGTCCAGAGACCTATACTGTACTCTCTGACTCAGTTTTCCTTCCTATGGAATGGGTTCTTCCACTTGCCTTCAGCCTGTAAATTTTCAGTTGGATTTTTTTGTATGTCAGCCAAACAAATATGGAAATCGCTACCGCTTCCCTGATTATTTTGGCCACATTTTTCAAAGCTTGCTGTGAGATTGTCCCATAACTCCATAACTTATATTATTCAAATTTTGTTTGAATGAAACGTCTGCGAGGCTGGTTATACAGCGGCAAGGAGTTGGGAATTTAGCTCAGGGGTAGAGTGCTTGCCTAGCAAGTGCGAGGCCCTGAGTTCGATCCCCGGCACTCACGGCAGCAACTGGGGACAATTCTAGCATGCATGGGTTTGCATTTTACCTGTGAACAGGCCCTCGTTAGCCTGGCATGGTAGCACCTGCCCGCAATCCGAACTTTTGGAGGGGCTGAGCAGGAGGACTGGAAATTCAAGTCCTAGCGGGGCAGTTTAGTGAGACTGTGTCTCAAAAAAAAATAAATAAATTTTAAAAAGGGCCAGAGATGTAGCTCAGTGTGAAGGCCCTGGGTTCAATCCCCATTACTGAAAGAAAAAAAAAAAAAAAAAGGAAAGACCCTTGTGACTTGGCTTTACACATATCCAAAAATGAAATTTGTCTTTTGCTTCTCTGTGAGATCGTGGAAGCATGATCTGCAAGTAGTTCAAAACATTTTGATTCTGTATGTGGCTCTTTTGTTGAGGATGATCACCAGTGTATCCTGGAGTGGGGCTGAGTGGGAATGAATAAGACCAGGATGCTTGGAAGGGGAAGGTGGAGGACTGAAAAGAGAAATAAGTGCTGAAGAAGTGATTTTATTAGAAAACCTTCAAAGTGGAAGCCATAGGGGCTATTTTATTCTGTGTTTTTTGTGTTTAAGTGATACATTTATAGAGTATACAAAATTTAAACAACAACAACAAAAAAGTAAATCTAAACAATTCAAAGGGATATAAAATGAAAGTCTCCATTTTTCTGTAGATTTCTACTTCTCTATTTTGTCTCCTCTCTCTCTCTCTCTCTCTTCTTTTTCTTTCTGTACTGGAGATTGAACCTATGGCCTTTACACTGAGCTAAGCTACATCCTAAGCCCTTTTTTAAATTTTTTCTTTTGAGTCAGGGTCTCATTAAGTCACCACGTTGCCCAGGCCAGGCTCAAGCATGCAATGCTTCTGCCTCAGCTTCCCAGAGTGTTGGGATCACAGGCTTTTCCACATGCTTCTCTTCTTCTGTCACTTTCTTGGAAGCCCTTCTAGAGATAGTCTTTATTTATGTAGTTACACACAGAGACACACACACAACAAAGAGGATATTATAGCACTATAGTCTACTTTGCTCTATTTTGCTTTTCCATAGCAATATATTCATTTAAGAAGTATTTGTTGAACACCTAATGTATGCTGGATCCTGTTCTAAGTACTCAGGATAAAACAAAGAACAAAACAAGCCATATTTGTTTTCTATTGCTGTTTAACATATTACCACAAACTAAATTAGCTGCTTAAGACAACACACATGCATTTTCTCTTTTTCTTTCTTTCTTTCTTTCCTTCCTTCCTTCTTTCTTCTTCTTTTCTCCTTTCTTCTTCCTTCTTCCTTTTCTTCTTCCTCTTCCTCCTCCCCCTTTCTTTTTGAGGCAGGGTCTCACTATGTATTTCCAGCTGGTCTTGAATTCATAATGGAGCCCAAGCTGGCCTCAAACTCATGGCTAGCTGCCTCCTGCCTTAGCCTCTTGAGTGCTGGGATTACAGGCATGTACCGCCATGCCTGACTTTTTCTTTCTTTCTTATTGGTGCCAGAGATAGAACACAGGACCTCACACCTTCTGGCCAAGTGCTTCAGCACTGAGCTCCACACCCAACCCTCCTTGCTCAGTTTTGGCAGGTCAGGAGCCCACGCACACCGCTGCACTGAGCTCCCTGCCTCGGGCTCTTACAGGCTACAGTCCAGATGTCAGTAGGACTGTGGTCTTATCTAAAGGCCCAATTGGAGACAAATCCATTTCCCAGCCCATTCCTTTCATTGCTAAGATTTACTTCCTTCTGGTGATAGCAGAGACACTTTGGAGTTTTTCCTTCTGTTTTTTGTTTTTTGTTTGTTTTTTTTTTTTGAGACCAGGTCTCATTAGGTAGCCCAGGCTGGTCTTGAACTTGAGATTCTTCAGGCTCAGTGTCTTCAGTGCTGGGATTACCGGGCGCCACTGTGCCCCATGCACTTTGGGGTTTTCGCCAGTGCTTAGCCAGAGGCCCTGAGAGCCCAGAGGCCGCCCTCGGGCAGGTCACAAATGGCAGCTCACCCCTTCTGGGCCGGCAGGAGAGGAGAGAACATCTGCTGGCAAGGTGGAACCTTTCCCAAGGTGACCACAATCATGGGAATCACAGCCCATCCCTGCGGTGTCATCCACACCACGGAGACAGAATACCAGGGAGAAGACAGGACAAGCAAATAGACAAGTATGTGGGCGAATAGCTGGGTTCGGGAAACCAGTGCGGAAGCAGACAGCAAGGTCGGCAAAGGGCACCTAAGTGAGGGAGTGCTGTTATGGAAGAGGGAAGTCAGGGAGGCCTCGGCCGCAGCCCCGGAGTGGGAGCCGCGGGAGCTCTGGCTCCTGACCCTGCTGGGCCACGCTGGCAGGTTCCCAGCGGTGAGGAGACCCCTGGCTGTGGAGCACAGTGACCAGGGAGCAGGGCGCAAGGCCACAGAGAAGGCAGAGCAGACGCAGGCAGGCCCTTGGGGAGCTGCTTGGGATCTCTGAGTGGCAGGCAGAGCCCCGGCCAGCGAAGGCAGGGAAGAAACCCTGGCACATCTCTGCGAGGGTCCCTTAGGTGCTGGTGCTGCCGACTCTGCGGGTTCCTTTGCTATCAGGAGACGCACCTGAGCACAGGAACCAGGATTTTATTATTTTTAATTTGTTTGTTTGTTTGTTTTACGATTTTATTCTTATGCTTGAGCAAAAGGGGGAATGCACATGGAGGAGCAAGATCCCAGGCTGATGCAAAGGACAGAGGGCTACAGATTTAACAGCCTCTGGGGGGGCAGGCAGGGACCCCATCTATTAATGTCATCACATGTGGGGGTGGAGCTTAGCCGCACCTGTTGTCTTCTTTATCAGGCCTCTTCATGTCTCATTAACATCTTAAGTCTCCACCTGGGTACGGTTTTTACTACGCTAATCAAGTAAAGAGAAACATAAGTTACTGTGACAATTCTATGTGTACATTTGTCCCTTACCACCTAGAATTTGTCTCTTATCATCTGGCAAAATTCCTGATTGAGTTTTGGAGCAAGGCAGATCCCTCCCCTGCCTCAGTGGGTTTGATTTTAATGATCTTGGTTTTTTTGGCTCTGGCTTCTCAGTATCTCTGCTGACCACATAGTCTTTGAAGGCTGAGCTGACTTCTCATCCTCCTGTCCGCTCGAGTGTTATCTTCATGTAACCCTTGAAGACTGGTCCACCTTTTTAAAAATCTTCTAAGTACTGGGAAGTACTGGGAATTGACCTTGGAGCTTTTTTTTTTTTTTTTTTTTTTTTTTTTTTTTTTTTTTTTTTTTTTTTTTGGTGCTGGGGATGGAACTCAGGGCCTTGTGCTTGCAAGGGAAGCACTCTAACCACTGAGCTAAAATCCCAGCCCCCAACCTGGAGCTTCTTGAGTGCTAAGCCAACACTCAGTCCCCCAGGGCTGGTTCACTTTTTAACTCTGAATTCCCTGGTTGTTAACCTAGCTGACTGACAGCTAGCCTAACTAGCCTAGGTGGAAACAGGGGACCATTCTTTATTATCTCAGCAAGAAACGATGGTAGTGTGGCCCCAAATGGTGCCAGTACATTTCCTGGAAAGAAGGCAGCTGTCAACTAAAGGTGGAGCTGGAGGGAAGAAAGGAAAACATGTTAAGGGTAATGGGAAGATTTGGTCCTAGACCAGTTGAAAAATGGAGTTTCAATTAAATACAGAAGATAGGAGATGAAGTGTTTTGGCAGAAAAAAAAATCTAGTTTGACTTTATTATACACTATAAGGAGATGATTTGTCAAATTTTTGTTTTGGAACATTTACCCTGGGACCTGTGAGGGGGGTTGTTTGAATATAGGAGGAACAGGAAGATCATCCTTGTCTTTGTTAAGTAGGTTACTCTCAGAATAAAACAAAGTCGTGCCCAGTGGCACATGCCTGTAGTCCCAGCTATAGTTCCAGCTACCGGGGAGACTGAGGCTGGAGGATTGTAATTTTGAGGTCAACCTGGGCAATTTAGTGAGACCTTGTCTCAAAAATAAAATAAAAGAAAAGAAAATAGCTCAGGGTTGTAGCTCTGTGGTAGGAGTGCTAGTCTACCATGTGCAAGGATATAGGTTCAATACCCAGCCTGTACCACAAAACAAAACAAAATAAAACACCCCAAGAACAATAATAAGATTGGATCTTATACACGGGCTTTGGAAAGTTCTTTTTAATGACCAAAGCACCTCTTTCTAAGAGATGGTTTGGAGTGTTTAAAAGCCTTGTCTTTAGAAATGGAATAGCTCTCCTTGTGAGCTCCTTCTAAAGCAAAGTGTTCTTGTCTGGGGTGGCTATAGATCACCTGCCAATTATGGGTCCAAAAGGTAAAATATACAATGCACAGCCTTTGTTGGTTCTTGAGGCAGCTTCTGAGTTTTCTCTCCAGAGTAGCTGTCAGGGACCCCCATCTGCTTCACATTCCTGTGATTAAGGGCACAGCTTCCTTTATCAACAGTCAAGATGGGGGGCTGGAGATGTAATTCAATGGTAGAGCATGTGCTCAGCATGTTAGATCCTGAGTTCGATCCCTAGCACCACACACGCGCACACAAAGATGGTAGAAGTAGAATTAAGGCCATGCTAATGGCCTTCATTGGAAGTTTGAATCTGAAAAATATCTAGACTTTTTACAGGTTGGTCAAACATGATGAGACAATGTGCTTATTCTGGCTGTGGTTTTTTTTCACTGTCATTAGGCTAGAAATACTATGGGAGCTTTAGTGCCTGCTACGGTCAAGTTCTACAGCAACACCACTCGAAACAGATTACCCAGAGAAGGCAAATCTATAGAAAGCAGAGTAATGGCTACCTGGGTCTAGTTGAAAAAAGAAGTTAATTACAAATGGGCCTTAAAGATTTAAAGTATTCTAAAATGGATTGTGGTGATGGTTACACAGGTCTGTGAATTCACTAAAAATCATTATGAGCTACACACTTACCTTGGTGAATTTTTCTTTTTTCTTTTTCTTTTTAGTGCTAGAGATTGAACCTACAGCCTCATACCTGTTAAAGACATGCTCTACAACTGAGCTATGCCCCAGCCCCAATAAGCTTTGTCTCGAAGAATCCCTAAATTGATAAATAATACTTATATATATTTATGGGCTATAATTGGTATTTTGGTATATATATTATGGAATTATTAAATCAATTAATATATCCATCAATTCATATACTTCTCATTTTATAAGGTGAATATTTAAATTGTGATTTCTTAGCAATTTGGAAATATCTACTACATTATGACAGATGTGCACCACTATACCCAGCTAATAAATCTCTTTAGACACACACACACACACACACACACACACACACACACACACACACTGTAATAGGGTTCTCCAGAGAAACAGAACCATTATGATCTGTTTTTCTAACTCTATCTCCAAGTCTATTTCTATTCTTATCTGTGATGTATAAGAAAGTGGCTCACATGCTTATAAAGGCTGAGAAGTCCTGCAATGTGCTGTCTGCAATCTGGAGACCCAGGAAAAGACCCGAGTCTTGTGACCCAGAAGACTGATGCTGTGGATCCCAGTCAAGGGCAGAAGGCCAATGTCCCAGCTCCAGCAGTCAGGCAGAGACCACATTTCCCCTTCCTCAGCTGCTTTGTTCTATCAGGGCCTTCAGCGAATTGGCTGGTGGGATTGGGTGATACCCACCCACACTGGAGAGGACACTCAGCTTTACTCAGTCACTGTTTGGAATGCCAATCTCATTCAGAAGTGTCCTGCCAGACAAAAGCAGAATAATGTTGAATCTGGGCACCTGGTGATCCAGCCAAGGTGACACAATTAACTATCACAAGTCTAGCCCCGTAAACCTATCCCCATCCCTTGAACCATACTTCATCTCCAAATAAATATAGTATCAAGTTCACAATTCTGCCTAACATGATACACCTACATTGTGTAGTACTGATCGTGCCCTAGCCCAGTGATGGTGAAACTTTTAGAGTTTTCGATGGTACAAACAGCCTGCTGAGGCACACGTGCCACAGGTTCACCCCAACTGTGCCTAGCCCCTTTCCCAGAAGAAGGGATGCCAAGGATCTTGAGTGTTCCCAAAGATCCATGTGGTAAACGGCTGCTTCCCAGTGTGGTGCTGTTAAGAGGTGGGGGAGCCTTCAGAGGTAGGGGCCTAGTAGGAGATCTTCATGCAACTGGGGATATGTCCTTAAAGGGAACTGTGGGCCCCCAGCCCCTTCTTTCTCTGTCTTTTGCTTTTTAGCTATGGGGTAAGGAGTTTTGCTCAGTCAAGTGCTCCCACCATGAGGTACTGCCTCGCCACAGGCCTAAAAGCAACCAACCCTGGCCTGAAACCTCTGAAACCATGAACCAAAATGAACCATTTCTCATTTATTATCGCAGATATTTCTTGTAATGATGGAAAGCTGACTAATGCAGAAGGTATAGTCCTTGAGTAGTGTTTATTCTTCTCCTTTACCTCTACTATGATGTAAAACTAATACTCAAATTCTATAATATAAAGTCAATGTATTTTATGTTACTTGATCAGGCAGTAAGAGAGTAAAAGAAACAAAAAATTTTGTCATACACACACATTCAAAACAAAAGTACTCCTCCTTTCTATAACTGGTCCTGTGGCCATAACTGGTATTTTTCTTTCTTTCTTTCTTTTTTCTTTTTTTTGAGACAGGGTCTCATTGTGTAGTTCAGGCTCACTATGAATTCACTATTGAACTCACTATGTAGTTCAGGCTGGCCTCAAACTTGCAGTGATCCTTCTGCCTCAGTTTCCCAAGTGCTGCGATTACAGTGTGTGCCACCATGCCCAACTTCATAGCTGGTACTTAAAACTGCCTTCTTCCACTACCCAGCCTGTATTCCCTTTGCCTTTATCAAGCACTTCAGCCAGTGACATTTCTCTGCCTGGGTGGCAACCCACGCTTTCATTCCTAAATGGTCCAGGCCCTCAGCCTGAATTGGGATGTTGTATTATTTTCTGTTGAATTTAATCACAAGGCATAGTACTACTAAGAGATGCCTTAATGGGTCTCTTCTAATGAAGACACATTCTTCCTCACTTTCCCTGCCATAGTGGTCCAAGTTTCCTTTTCCACATAGAACTTTGGAGCACACTTGGGGTAGGAGTCCAGGATGCCCTTGGTAGTCGGGATCAATCACTCCAGCAATTACAAAATTTCCTTCTTTGTCTGTTGACTCAGGGCACTAAAGAGCTCAAAATGGGTGGTGGGGGGGTAATCTCAACTTCCAGTTCAATGGAATTAGTGTGTCCCTGGATGGAAGGATTCTTCCATTTGAACTAAGACCTCTAGGCCAGCAGAGCACAGGGTGTGGGACTGGGAAGCAAAAATTTTGCTAGTAGGTCTCCAAGGATAACTGCTTCCATCTCTACCTCTTTTTTTTTTTTTTTCAGTAAGGCAAATTGAACCCAGGACCTCATGCATGCTAGCAAACACTATACCACAGAGCTATAGCCCTATCCTAGTAACTGAGTCTTCAAAAGACCATTCAACTGTTCTAACTAATCAGATGCCTCAGCATGGTGGGGAACATGGTAAGACCAGGGAGTTCTATGGGCAGAGGCCCACTGCTGCACTTCTTTTGCTATGATTTGAGCTCCTTGGTCATAAGCAATGCTGTCTGGGGTATCATGACATTAGATAAAGTGTTCCCTAAGTCCACAAATGATGGTTTGGATAGAGACATTATACGTAGGGAGGATAAATTCATACACAGAATAAAAGTCTGGTATAGTAAGAATAAAATGTTGCTCTTTCATGATAGAAACAGTCCAGCTACTGGGTAGCTGGCTGATCACCCTACTCAGTGTTGGTATCTGCTGCTGGTTGATTGGGCACTCAGCTGTGTCCATAGCCAGGTCAGCCTTGGTGAGAGGAAGTCCGTGCTGCTGAGACCATGTTTAACTTTCGTCCCTGCCACCACGACTTCTTCATTTGTGAGCCTATTGGATAATGACAGAGGTGACCAAAAAAAAGGCTGACTGCTATCACAGGAAGGTAATCCTACCCATTTGCTTATTAAAATCTTCCTTTGTGAAGGTCACCCTCTGGTTAACATTCAACATGGAACACAAATATCTTCTTAGATTTTGCCCAGTGAGGTATATTTACATATCTCCTCCTCACATTTCTTGGTCATCACTTTTCCAATCATATTCCTTCCAAGTCCCTGAGCATCTAGGCAAAAGCCCTTCGGGAAAGTGGAGGTATGTGCTGCAGCTGCCCACTTTCAGGTGGTGCCCAAATATGGTGCATAACTGAGGCAGGAGATTAGGGCATGGCAAACTGTCTGGGTAAGTGGGCATGACCTATTAATTACAAGTTTTCAGGACACATGCATGGAAGAGTTCCTAAAGCCCTGCACATGGAACCAGAGAGTGCTATCTTTAATTCTTCTCACAAGAGCTCTAGCAGATTTCCAGTAGGACAGCCTAGACCTGATATCAGCCGGAGGAGTGGGAGATACAAAGTGACAGGCGCCACTGAGCTCAGGGGTGCTGTTCTCTGTCTTTCACAGTGGTCCACTCTCACCCTGTCGAGTGTACTTCTTTTCCTACTTTTAATAGGCTCAGCGTTGGGGATTTAGCTCAGTGGTTAGAGTGCTCGCCTCACAACCACAAGGCACTGAGTTCGATCCCCAGCACCAAAAAAAAAAAAGGCCCAAACTTGCTTTGCAGAGCATGTTTCTTTTTCTACCTTTAATAATGTAAAACTTCTCTACCTTTTGCATTTGTCATGACCAATTCTTTGTTCAGGACAGAAAGAACCCAGAAAATACCTCTAAGGGAGACCTCAGAACCTCAGAACCTGGTAACAGAACTACCTGCATACCAGACTGGAGTCTTCTCTGTCAGATGACAACAGGGTACTCCTGATGAGACCACAGGTACAGACTGGGAGAGAGGAGAGAGTGTAACACGAATGGGGATCATGGCCATTTCAAGTAACTTGTGACTTCAGAACCAACAGTGGCCCTCTAGTGTATATATCACCTCTGTTTGATGATGAAGTGCTGCTGTGCATACCTAACTTTATGGCTTAATGAGTCAGATAATCCTCAATTCATGATGGGCAGTTCAGGTCACATGGCTAACTTGGTAGCTCATGACTAAGCATTCAGTGTCTACCAAGGTCCAAGGACAGGCCAAGAGCTATTTCTCAAAAGGAGAGCAGTGTCTGTGGACAACGGCAGGGTGTTGCTCCAAAGTCCTGAGGGTCTGTGCTACAGTTCACCTGCGGGAGTTGCCAAAGGCTCCAGAAATCATCCCCATCTGATACTGATACCTCAAGCACTTTTGAATCTGTTGGCTCATATAGCTCAGCAGCAGAGCAGCCTACACAGCACCCTGCATTTTGGGTCCCTCTGTTGGACTGTCACACCCAAATGAAGAATGTGTTGCCTCCAAAATCCAAAGAGGCCTGCTAGGGCTTATGCGTCTTTCTTGCTTGTAGGAAGGGCCAGATGCAACAACTTATTCTTCACCTTAGGAGGAATATCTCAACATGTCCTATGCCATTGGACCTTAGGAATTTCACAGAAGCAGAAGGCCCATAAATTTTAATCAGATTTATTTCCTGCACTCTGACATGCTGTTCATGCACATCTATTCTCTCTACCAGTAAGGGCAGGGTGACTGCTATTTCATGCTTACTAGGTATAATCACCATAGTGTCATCAGGGTCATGGACCAGTGTGATATCCTGGGAAGGAAAAGGTGATCAAGTTCTCTGTGAACTAAATTACGGTAGGATAGAGCTGGAGAGTTAATATGCCCCTGAGGAAGGAGAGTGAAGGTGTACTGCTGGCCTTGCCAGCAGAAAGCAAATCACTCTGGTGGGTCTTATTGACAGAAAGGAAGAAAAAAGCATTTGCCAGCTCAATAGCTCCACACTAGGTACCAGAGAATGTGTTAAGCAACGAAATCATATCTGATATAGCAGCTGCAATTGGAGCCACCACCTGGCTAAGCTTATGATAATCCACTATCATTCTCTAAGATCCATCCGTCTTTGGTACAGGCCAAATAGGGATATTGAGTGGGGATATGGCGGGAATTACTACTTCTACATCCTTTAAGTCCTTGATGGTGGCACTAATCTCTGCAATCCTTCCAGGAATGTGTTATTGCTTGTGGTTTACTGCTTTCCTAGTTTGAGGCAACTCTAGTGGTTTCTGCTGGCTTCTCCTACTATATTAGTCCTCACTCCAAAGGTATGGAAACCAATGTGAGGATTCTGCTAGGTTGAGTATGTCTATTCCAATCACGCATGCCATAACTGAGAAAATAACGAGATGGGTTTGGGACCCAACTGCGCCCAGTGTGAAACAGACCTGAGCTAAAACTCCATTGATAACCTAACCTCTGTAAACTACTTTCATTGGTGGGCCACAGCGGCATTTTGAGCATCCTAGAATAGTGCTGGTGACAGCCAGTGCCCAGCAGTTCCTGAAAAATCTGATTATTTCCTTCTTCCCAATGCTGCGTTGCCCTGGTAAAAGACCATAGGTCCCTTTGAGGAAAACTAGGAGTACTAACAGTATACATTCTGGTTGCTTTTGGTGTCCTTCCTTGAGAGGACCAGGATTTCCCTGATTCAAGGGGCTCTGAGTCTATAAACTGGATGAAGTCTAGGAATTTATTAAGGGGCTATGAGTCCTTGTTTTTGATTCAGGTTAGATTTTTGTTCACTTAACCTAGAACTTTTTCTCCTTACACAGGTCAAATCTAGCACACATCCTATCTAGTAAACATCCTATCTATTTCACTTTTAGGAAGACCACGATGAACTATCCAACACCAAAGTCCTGCATGAGTGAGACTATTCTGATGGCTGCTTTGATTCTGCTGGCAATTATGGTAACCACGCCCACCTTGCCTTTTGGTGGCTGAGCCCCAGAACCAGCTGTTGAGGGTCTGGGCAGGGGCGGGATCTAACACTTCCAGTGCATTTAGGTGTCCCACAGTTCCCACTGTAAGGCAAAGCCTACGGAGAAGAGCAATCACAGAACTCTTCAAGAATGCTGGAGTAGGGACTATAGCTCAGTGGTGGAGCGCTTGTCTAGCATGCACAATGTCCTGGTTCAACCCCAACTGCCAAACATTTTGGGGTTGGGGATTTAGCTCAAGTGGTACAGCGCTTGCCTAGCAAGCACAAGGCTCTGAGTTTGATCCCAGTACCCTCCACAAAAAAAAAAAGATGCATGTGCTCCCTTCACAAATTCAGTTCCAACAAAAGAAGCAACAAGATACATCATGTACAGGTAGAAATCCCCTATGATGAATGTTATTACTATGTACATCTAAAATGTACCATTAAAATAAAATAAATTATTTAAAAATACCTGCAAAAAAATTTAGTTCCAACAATACTGTTAAAAGTTTGCCTTTTGGACCCTCTCAGTGTGGGTCCAAAATGATAATCCCACTCTAATATCCCAATCTCCCTAAACCTTTGAATCTTTTCCTCCATGTTAAGTCAAGGCAGGTCATTTTTGGTTTGCTCAATCTAGTCCATGTTTGAGCAACCAACCAATCAAACAAACTGTTAGAGCATTTTCTAACTCCCTGAGCCGCAACATTGAAGTCAGAATCTCTGCTTAATGTGCCCTTATCAATAATTTCAGCCTCATCCAACTTTGTGCTCCTTTCATCATTATCTCAAATCTTGAATATTCATTCCTACACATGTGCCTCCATTTCCGTCTGTATAAATTAGAAAACTTAGGTAATTCTTTGGAATGTACCACAGCTTCTCACGGGTCACACTTTGTACTTCACTTTAAGTGCTTGCTGGAATTTGAGTCCAGTTATAGTCCTAGAAGCAAAGAGGAGAGGTCAGGTGGGTCCCAAGGAGGATCAGCCTCAGAGAGGCCATAGTTTCCTCAGGCAATGCACAGTTAACTCCCTGAGCTGGAGGTGAGGGGTATGGTAGAGAGACCAATACCACTGGAGCAGGGACGTTGCTTCTGTTGGAGATGTGGATGCCTCTTCCATAGGCAATGAAGCTGGAGATTGAGCTCAGTGGTTAGAGTGCTTGCCTTGCAAGCACAAAGCCCTGAGTTCAATCCCCAGCACCGGGGAAAAAAAAGAAAAATAAAACCATAGTCAATGAAGACCCCTCAGAATTTAGGGGCTCAATGGCCCCCTTCAGGATCTTCCCATTATAGGATCCTATTCTTTCCAAACCAACAAGCCCACTTTAACAGTAGACATCCTGGAAGGCTAGGAATTCAATTTGCCTTGTTATTGTATAGGATGAAGTGCTGGTTTGATTTTCAGCAGTCTCAGCCCTCCACCTACAGGAGATGAACCTCCTTCAGGGCACACAGAAAAGCCCTTAGATCATTTATGCATACCTGTTAATTTTTTTTTTTTTTGAGGCAGAGTCTCCCTATATAGTTTAGGTTGACCTTGAACTCACTATGTAGCCCAGGCTGGCCTCAAACTCAAGCTATCCTCCTTCTCTGAACCTCTTAAGTGCTGGGGTTATAGGCACGTGCCACCACACCTGGCTTGAGCTGTTGATTTCAATCCACGAGTTCACCCTTTTCTTGTACCACTTTGTTCTGTGACATTCAGAGCAACCTGAAGTTTCAAAGCAGCTGAGTGCGAAGGTATGACCATACTTGATTAGGAGTATCCGGTATTCTTTGTATCTTTATTGCTAGATCACTCCACGGACGATCAAAGCTCTCTTTACTACTAGAAATTGAGTTGTTAGCATCTTTATATCTAATTGGTTAAGAAATGCTACTCTCAAAACTCTGGAACAATTAGAAAATGCATCCATAATGTTCTGTTCCTCTGGACCACTCTCAGGACCAAAATACAGAAAAGTAGAATAGGATATATAAGTGTGTGTGTATGTGTGTGCGTGTGTCTGACTGTGTACGTGCTTATAGGGTTTATTATTAGAGGAATTGGCTCACATGCTTATGAAGCCCGAGAGATACCACAATCTGCTGTCTGCAAACTGGAGACTCAGGACAGCTGTCTATTCCTGTGAACCAGAGGGCCGAAGCACTAAGTCCCAAACAAGGGCAGAAGATGGATATCCCAGCTCCAGCAGTCAGGCAGAGGCACATTTCCCCTTCCTCAGCCTGCTTTGTTCTATCCGGGCCCTCAGTGAGTTGGCTGATGGGATCGGGTGATGAGCGCCTACGCTCATCAGTTGGCTTTACTCAGTCACGGTTTGGAATGCCAATCTCACTCAGAAGCGCCCTGCCAGATACAAGCAGAATAATGTTGAATCTGGGCACCCTGTGACCCAGCCAAGGTGATACATACAATTAACCATCACACACAGCACACACACACACACACACACAAATACACACACACTCACCCAAAGACCTCAGAGTAGTGTACACTTGTTTCTAGAACAGGAGGACTAGAAGAAATTTCAAATGTCCTGAACAAGATAGAAGATTCCACATTACTTACTATTTTGAAGTCTCATTGAAATAGATGTTCAGACTTGGAATCCTCTTTGTATTTATGAAGAAGGAAAATAGCATGCAATGACATATATTTTGGGCAAGACAGGGCAAGTTTTTAAAATGGGGCATAAGTCCAATATTATTAATTCCTGATACCAAATTCTCAAAAGCTGGGCGTGGTGCTGCAAGCCTGTAATCCTGGCCCTCGAGTGGCTGAGCCAGGAGGAGCACCATGAGCTTGAGGCCAACCGCTTCTGTATCATGAGTCCAAGGCCAGCCTGAATTACAGAGTGAGATCCTGTCTCAAAAAAAAAAAAAAAAATTGTCAAAGTTATAGAAAATGGGATGTGTTTATGGATGAAGGACTGAATATCAGTATTAAAACTCAGTTATTTTTTTAAAACAAATGACTACATTGGAATCTGAAAAAATAAAAACCAAAAGACCTGGAATGTAGGCTTCATAGCCTAAACATTAAAGATATAATTACCATGTAACTATTATTCATGGTTCTTATTAACTCCAGAGTAATTTTAATCACATACTGTCCAAGATTTAGTTAATAATGACAATTATTAATAATATTAATATCATGTGGTAGTTCATGTATATAATTCCCCTTCTGATTTACTGAAGTTAATAAATCAATAAAAACAATTTTAAATTGGTTTCATTCTTGGGTAATTTTCTTCTCATTTCTCTACTCAAATTTTACTCTATTGAACTTTGGTGTTTCAATAAATCTTGCAAGTTAAAACCACCAATTCCAGCCAGGTGTGGTGGCGCATGCCTGTAATCCCAGCACTTGGGAGCTGGGGCAGGAGGATTGCTACAAGTTCGTGGTCAGCCTGGGCTACATAGCGAGTTCAAGGCCAGCCTGAACTGCACAGTGAGACCCTGTGTCAACAAAAACAAAAACAAAAACAAATCAATTCAACATCTTCCCACACAGAAGCAAGAATGTTGAGAATGAAGAGAACACTAGATTGTGGAGGAGAGTGACTGAGTTTGTGATTCCTATATTTTTTGGCTCATTGATCTAATGCAGATGGTTTTGAAAAATATAATAAAAGTCTGTTGTTTTGTTCTAAATAGTATTATGAAAAAATTGAGTAAATAAATAGATTATTGAAATTAGCATAGTCTCTTTGGAGCCCATAGATTATGTTGAGGCAGAACTTTTGCAGATTTGTTGGGGTAGATGAGTAGTTTTTGTGTATATGAAATACATGTTTTCCTTTGAGCTGAATTTTTTTTTTTTTTTTGGTACTGGAGTTCGAACTCATGGGCTGAATAATTTTTAGGAAACTTGCAAAAGACATACTTTATGGGGGCTGGGGATTTAGCTCAGTGGTTTGAGTTGCCTAGCAAGCACTAAGGCTTTGAGTTCGAGCCCCAGCACCAAAAACAAACAAACAAAAGGTACACTTTATGATTCTATTCCATGACACACAGTGAACACTCAATCACATTGCCTTATTTTGTACATGAAGCATATTCCTGCCTCAGGGCCTTTGGACTTACAACTCCTTGTGTCCAACAGATCGTTCCTTAGATGGTCATGGCCCATTCCCTCACTTAAGTCCCTGCTCAAATATCACTTCCTCAGAGCAGCCTTCCTTGATCAGCTTATCTAAAAATAGTCACTACTACCACCCCTTTAGCCTGCTTTCTCTTTTCATAGCATTTACCACACTCTGACTTCATCTGCTTGCCTTACCGGCTAGATTACAGGGTCTTGAAGGTAGCAACCTTATCAGTATGGTTCACTGCTATATCCTCAGAATCTGGCATATAATAATTGCTCAAGACATATTTGTTGAATTAATTGAAGGAATTGCAATTTCAGTTTAAATATTTACCTCTTTTTGCCTCCCCAACCAGACAGTAAATTCTTGGAAGGCAGCCAAGGGGCCTGGTTGATTATTTACCTCCTCTAAAGCAATTAGCTCAGCTGTGCATGGATGATAGACATTCAACCAAGGTTTGCTGAATCCCTTGAAAAACGGCTGTTATAGGCAGAACTAACCAGTCAGCATTCCCTGTGGTTGAGTGAGGACAGTGAAGTCTTGCCTTTCAGTCCACATTTCAGTTTAAAGTTCTTTAGTATATGTTAACTCATGTGATTTTCTTCCTTTTTTTTTCCCCCAGGTTTGTAGGGTGGGGCGGGGCATGGAACCCAGCGCCTCCTGTGGGCTAAACACTCTACCACTAAACCACACCCCCAGTCCTCAATCGATTGTCTTGCCAATGTATACTCATTTGCCTGAAGAAAAAATGAGCCCCAAACATAACAAATCCTAATTTCTGGGATGTACTATTGCAAATTTTGAAAGCTTTTTTTTTTTTTTTGTCTTAGATATCAACGGCATTTAATGAATTCCCGGACATCTTCAGAAACACGTTAAAAGACTGATTTATACTTGCATATTAACATATTGGTATGTATGGAGTGAATTTTGGGGAGAATGTTTAAGAAAGGCTTCACAATGGGTATTTCTGGACAGCGGGACCTTGATAATGTTTTCTCGGGCTTTCCATTTATTTGTTTGAAAAAAAATTTTCCCGTCCTTGGACTCAAAGTAGAATGGCTGCCTAGCATTGCAAGAGGCCCTGAGTCCAACTCCTTCATTTGTCTGTTTCCCCTGATACTGCGGATTGAATGTAGTGCCCTCCCACTGAGCTACACTCCCAGCCCCTTTCTTTCTTTTTTTTTTGGTGCTGGGAATTGAACTGAGGGCCTTGTGTTATGTGAATCAAGCACTGTAACCACTGAGCTAAAACCCCAGTCCCACTCCTAGCCCTTCTTATTTTTATTTTGAGATAGTGTTTCTCTAAATTGCACAGGCTAGGCTTGAAGTTGCCATCCTTCTGCCTCAGTCTTCCAGAGTGCTGGGCTCAGGTTTTTGGGTTTTTTTGGGGGGTGTTGTTGGGATTGAATTCAGGGCCTTGTGCTTGCTGGGCAAGCGTTCTACCCCTTGATGTAAATACCCAACTCCAAGAGTGCTGGGATTAAAGATGTGCACCCACACTTTTTTTTTTCTTTTAAATTTTTACAACAAATGTGAACTCATCCAGTGAAACCTATTTCTATAAAAGTTTTGCTCATGTGACTAGTATTAAAAAAAATACCACTGCTCATTTTCCTGGCTATGTAATTCTTAGTACATACCAAATTTCATTTTGCGAAAACCTTTAATACTAATTTCTGGTGCAGCCGCATCAACAAATAAATAAAATGAACCCAAATCCTGAAAGGTTTTTATTTATTTATTTAGTTTTGTATTTATGGTCATGTTATTCTTTTAGCAAGGAAAAAAGGTAGAGCAATGCCTCATTCTTTGATAAATAGTTTTTAATCCTTTGCCAAAAACACTTTCCAGGATATTGAGCTCCCGAAACAGAAGGCCCAAATCAGGTGTTAGGGACTTGTTCTGGAATTTGCACCAACCTTAAAGGGCACACATGGAATGTGCTCAGTTGTTCTTTTTTTCTTTCATTTAAAATACTGAAAATTTCCTTTTCCATGCCCCCCCCACCTGATTTGAAAAATATGCAAAAAATTGCCCTGTGGAGTATCTCTACTGATAGTAACAATATGGTCCTCCTTTCAGGTTTAAAATGTTCTGGGTTTTCTTAGTGAAGAAACTGACTACCTAAGTAGGGTTTCTAAGGCTGTTAGTACAGCTCAGGGCAACCCGGTTTCTTTACACAGCTTGTGTGCCTGCCAATCTGTGCGTGGACATGTGTGTAAAGTGGATTTTGAGTATGTGAGCCTATGGCTCCGGGTTAGAGACTTCCCCACCGGAAGGCAGATGCGCGTCCAGCTGTGCAAGAGGGCGTCAGTACCTCGTCTCGGGGTGCGGCGAGGGGACCCTCCGCCCAGGCCTGCGGCTCGCGCACCCCGGTCTGGGCCACAGTGGGGGATGCAGGGGGGCGCAGCGCATCCCGCCCGCAGACAGGGTCCCCGGGTACGGCTCGGCGGGGAGTGGGGCGCGTTCTCTCTCCTCCAGGGTAGCCTCCCCATCCCACCCCAAAAAGCGTTTGAGGAAACCAGCTAGGGCGAGCCCAGGAGCCGGAGAGGTGGGGGAAGGGACAGACCGGGGCGGGGCCCGGGCGGCCCCACCCACAGGCCCCTCTCCCACTCCCAGCGGAGCCGGCGGCGACCTCGTGCGGTCTCCGCGACTCAGCGCCCGGGAAGCGGAGGTCGGCGGCGGCGGCGCGCGCGTCAGAGCCCCGGGACACAGGTACGCGGGTCCCGCCGCGGTCAGCACGGGGACAGTTGGGCCGGGCGGTTGCGGCCCCACTGCGCCGCGTCTGTGACGCACGGAGCCACCTCGGGGTGCGGGCCAGAGGAGGGCGGCGAGCGGCGGGCGGTGGCGGAGGGGGGCGGGGGCGAGCGCTGGGGGCGGGGTGAGGGGGCGGAGCCGTCGGAGCCCCGCCCCCGGGCCGGAGCCGCGAGGACGCTACGGAGCAGGCGCGTCCCGCCGCCGCCGCCGCCGCTGCTGCTCGCCCTTCTCGGCAGCCGCCGCCGCCGCCGCCATTTGCACGGGGACCCCGGTGACAGGGTCTCGGCGGAGGGGCGGAGGGGCGGAGGGAGGGGGGAGGGCCCGCGGAGCCCCCGAGGGCGGGAGCGACGCCGCCCGCGCCGGCCCAGCGCCCTTTGCGCCCGCGGGGGGCCCCGAGCAGCGGCGGCGGCGGCTGCGGAGGCCGAGGGCGCCCGAGGCGGCCGGAGGGGCGGGGGCAGCGGCCGCCGCCGTTTGATGGATCCGAGGATCGCCTGGTTCCAGCCAGAGCAGCTCGGACCGTCCAACAGTCTGTGGATGCAGATCTGGGAGACGACCCAGGGGCTGAGGAACCTCTACTTCAACCACCACTGTCACAGCAGCGGCGGCGGCGGCGGCGGCGGCGGCAGCACGGCCTCGGGCGCGAGCGGCGGGAGCCCCGGCAGCCCCGGCGGCGCGGCCCCGGCCCCGGCCCCGGCCCCCGCCCCGGCCGGCATGCTCCGCTCCGGGGAGCGCCTGCCTGGCGGCCACGCGCGGCCCGCCGAGCAGCGAGACTTCCTGCCCCTGGAGACGACCAACAACAACAACAACCACCCCCAGCCGGCGGCCTGGGCTCGCCGCACCGCCGCGGGACCCCCGGCCACCCCGGCCCCGTCGGCGGCCCCGGCCCCGCGCCCCTCGGCCGCCGTCCCCACCGCCGAGCCTGCAGACCCGGCCTCGGGCAGCAGCAACAAGCGGAAGCGCGACAACAAGGCCAGCACCTACGGACTCAACTATAGCCTGCTGCAGCCCAGTGGAGCGCGGGCCGCGGGGGGCGGCCGGGCGGACGGTGGCGGGGGCGTGTACAGCGGGACCCCGTGGAAGCGGAGGAACTACAACCAGGGAGTCGTGGGGTGAGTGCGTGCCCGGCCTGCGGCCTGGGGGTGGGCGAGCCCCTGCCCGGCTGCTCCTCGGAGGGGGACCGATCATCTGCCCCCAACCCCCATCCTCAGCCACCTGCACTTTCCCCCAATCCTCCTCAGCCTCCGCGCCTGCTCCGGACGAGCCCTGCACACTCTCCCCTCACCTCCCTTAGTCATCCACACCTTCCGCCGCGCCGCCTTAACCCTCCACACCTTCCCGGACCCCCTTTATCCATCCACTCATTCCTCCCATTCCCCTTAGTCCAACCTGCCCCTCCAGCCCTCCTCATTGCCGTTCCCATCATCACGCCCCGCCTGTGAGGTTCCTTAGCACAGACATATCATTCATTCCCCGAGAACGGTAAGGTTACTGCGTTAGTGCCTTTTGATGGTTCAGGACCTGGAGGTGCTTTCCTTGCCAAGAATAGAAACATCCAGAATGCCCCTCCCCCTCCCTCATCCCAGACAGGAATTGTGGCAGCCCTGAAAGGCATTGCCTGCTTTTGACCCTTTGGCCAATCTTTTAATTTTTATTTTTAAAAACTTCATGTATTAGCTATTCCCTATCTGTGGGAAGGGAGGACTGGATGACAGTTAAGTTTAGGCTGGTGGGAGCCATGAGCTCTCCTCTGAGGCCCTGATAGAACTTTCCAGGAGTTCATGGTCCGAGCTCAAGCTTCTCACTGTAAAGTCATCCTGGCAGAGGCAGCCAGTGCTTTTCGTTCTAGGGGTAACTTTATGCTAATGAGTGAATGTTGCACCACTTGTGACTTTCTGTTTAAAGTTCAGCTCTTACAAAATGGAATCTTACCTGACCCTTAGTGAATTATGTACATAAGCCGGGAATGTGTCCAGCTAGATTTCCCTTCTGGAAGAGCCTCTGTGCTGGAATAGGTTACTGAGTCATTTTTCTTTTGTAAAATAAAGCTTTTGGACCATTTGTGTGTGTGCGCGCGCGTGTGTGTGTGTGTGTGTGTGTGTATGTGTGTGTATGTGTGTGTGTGTGTGTGTGTGTGTGTGTGTATGTGTGTGTGTATAGTTGGATTATGAAAAACTGACTTTCAAATTGCTTTTCAGTTTTTTAGGTCCCGTTTTACATTGAGGGCTAGAGTACACAAATGAAATCACCAATTAGTAATCTTGCCTGAACCTTTTCTTAGCTTTACCCATTCAGATCTGCCCTGTTTGGCAAGGAGAGACAGTTCTGTGTACCTTTTTGAAGGTCTGGGTAAAATGAGTTGGTGGGTTCCATCTGCTTCTAGGTGGGCTGGTGTCTGCTATATGCTACTATTACAACTTCCACCTTTTGTAGAAAATACAGTCGTGCATCTTAGAATGGGTGCTGAGGTATATGTCAGATCTGTCTTCACTTTCTAGAGGGGAACCTTTCAGGGTTGAGTCCTTCTGTTGCTAAGCTTCAAGGGCGCTCTCCATGGTCGTCACTTTTTATTGAAGGTTTATGGTTCCATCCGGGTAGCATTTCATAGTCGAAGCATAAACCTGTGGTTTAGCGACAAGCACGTTGATATTGAGGGCTTCTGGTAGTTTCGTTTTATAGGAATAAGCTGCAGTTAAGTAATCACTGTCAGCTAAAGCCTTGAAGTTCCCTAACTGCATTTTACTGAAGCTTCTTTGCATGTTTCTAGAAAAGATACATTATAAATCCAAAATATTGGCCTCCTTTTTTTTGATAGAAATTGTTCTCTCTTCTACTTGCTATTTAATGTAGCGGATAATGTAAATGGTTCACATGTGAACTTATGTAGAAGCAAAATATCCTTGTTCCTGTTTCAAATATTATATTGCCCTCAAAGGGATTAGGAGAGGAATTTTCATTTCCCAGCGGGATTACTGTTTAAAAACTGATTGTAAACCTGTTTTAAAACAGCTTATCACTTCATCAGACTTTCCACATTTTTTAAGCCCTTCATTTTGAGGATGTCAGCAGTTAAAAAATGTAAATTTTAAAGTTTGAGACCTAGTTTTAAAAATATATGAAGCAGTACCCAAGAACCTCTGGATATTTAATAATTCTTATTTTAATTCGTGGGTTCTTATTGCTTCACTTTTGGGGGGAGTGCTGGGGATAGAATTCTGAGCCTTGTGCTTGCTAGGCAAGTGCTCTACCACTGAGCTAAGTCCCCAACCCCTATTTCTTTACCTTTAAGGAAGTTTG
>PVJO010025540.1:0-22551 GCA_004026905.1 Hystrix cristata
AGCCCCCAAATTCTTACAGGGAGTAGAAGGCAAAGCTCCGATTCATATTCAGCTCCACTGGGACATACTATCACATATATCTTGTTCAATCTTTCTAGTCCTAAATTTAAAATCTCTTTTCGCAAATTTGCTATTATCACTTAAGAATAGCGTTATCAACTGAATGTTTGTATCTTTCCTCCAATTCATATGCTGCAATCTTAACTTCAAGATGATGTTGTGAAGAAGTAGGGCCTTTGAGAAGTGGTGAGGTAATGAAGACGGAGCCCTCATACATGAGATTACCCTCCTATGAGGACGGCCCTGAGACGGAACTTCCACCCCACCACCGTGGGCCCCCAGCCAGGAGCTGAAACTAACAAAGTGGGTTCACTACAAGACACCAAAATCTCTGCTGCCTGGATCATGAGCATCTAGTATTGTAAGAAATAAATTTCTATTGTTGATAACATATCCATTTATGGTATTGTGTTATACCACCCCAAATGGACTAAAAGTCGAGACACTTTTTATCTTTCATTACAGTTAGCATAACATTCTATATTTTTGATACTCAATTTAAAATTTCAAATATTAATATGAATACCTATACTCAAAACTATAATTTCATTGATATTTAAGGCATACAGTATGATGTTTCAGCATACATATACTATTACCCAATCCCTTTCTTACAAAACAGCTTTCTAAGCTGGGTGTGATGGCGCATACCTGTAATCCCAGCCCTCAGGAGGCTGAGACAGGAGGACGCCCACGAGTTTGAGACCAGCCTGGACTGCTTAGTGAGTGCAAGACCAACCTGAACTACATAGCAAGACGCTGTCTCAAAGAACCAAAACAAACAAAAACAATAAACAAACAAACAAAACAAGACAGCTTTCTAACCTGCCTGCACCGATATAAATTCTTGACAAAGTAATGATATAATCACTCTCCCCACTTGTGGGTTTGCACTTAAAAATCTGTTTGAAATCTGTAAGACCCAGGAGCACACATTCAGGCTGCCTGAAGTTGTGTCTCCCAAGCTGCAACTCTGATCAGCACAAATTCTTTTTTCTTTTTTTTTACTTTTTGCCTCAGTTTCTCTTGAGGGTCACCTCAACATATACTACAACAGACCCATTTTCACTTGTCTTGTCCTACATAACCACCACTGTACTCTTAGTTTCTATACATTTGACTTTTCTTTAAAAATACATATGTAAGTGAGATCATGCAATATATGGTTTCCGTACTGGCTCATTTCACTCAGAACAAGGCCCTCCAGTCTCACTCATGTCATCACAAAAGACAGAAAGGATGAATAATGCATTGTGTGTGTGTGTGTGTGTGTGTGTGTGTGTGCATGCACACGCACATTGGTCACAAAGTTTTATGCATTCATCTTATTTACTTTGAATAACTTTGCAATGAACATGAAAATGCAGGTATCACTAGGAGGTGCTGATCTCATTTACTTTGCATATATACCTAGATGAGGAACTGCTGATTTGCAACTCTATTTTTCATTTCTGAGGACCCTCCATACTGTCTTTCATACGTGTTGTACAAATTTACATTCCTGCCAACTGTGGACAAGGGTTCTATTTGCTCCATGCCCTCACTTACATTTGCTATCTCTTGTCTTTTTGATAGTAATCATCCTGTAGGGGCAAGGTGATTACAATTTTCATTTACACTTTCCTGACACTTACTGATGCTTAATATATTTTCATATACCTATTGGCCATTTTTATACCTCTTTTGGTAAAATGTCTCTATCTTGGTCATTTGTCCATTTTTACTTCAATTACCTGGATTTCTACTATTGAACTATATGAGTTCATATTTTTTTTTAATTTTTGTTTTTATTAGTCCCTGTTTGCAGTACATAATAACAACATTCATTGTGGGAAATTGGTACATGTATGTAACACATCTTAACTCTCTTTAATCTCCCTCCCTCATCTCTCCTTTTCCTATAAGTGGATTATACATATTTTCTCCCATTATGTAGGTTGCCTTTTGATTTTATTGGTAATCTCCTTTGAATAGCAGAAATTTTTAGTTTGATGTAGTCTCACCTTATTTTTGTTTCTGTTGTCTGTGTTTTGTGGTCAAATACAAAACTCACTGTTAAGTTCAACACATGTTTAAATATTGCATCGTTTCTCTTGTGTGTGAAGCCAAAAGCACAAGTAAGGACCAAAATGGATGACAGATAATGTGAAGTAGGAAGAAAATGTTCAAATGGGAAGGGGAACAAAGGAGGGGAAGGGAGGGGAAAAAAGAATTAAGATGTGTTATGTTCATGTATAAACTCCCTATGATTAATGTAATCATTATGTACTGCATAAATGTACTAATTAAAAAAAAAAGATCAATGTGCAGGTGCTTTCCCCTCCATTTTCTCTAAGAGCTTTATGGTTTCAGGTATTAGAAGTCTCTTCTGTAGTTTTGAGGGTGGCAATGGAATGTGAAAGACAAGTGTTCTACCACTGAGCTACATCCCCAGCTCTATTTCTTTAGACTACTTTGACTTGATTTTTTGTGCATGGCTTAAGGTAGTAATCCAATTATTTTTTGCATATGTACAAATTATATCTACTTTTCCTGACATCGTTTATTAAATGACCCTTTCCTTCTCCATTATTTTTGGTGTCTTCGTCATTAGTTGCATATGTATATGGGTTTATTTTAGGGCTCTCCGGTTTGTCTTGTTGGTTTGTTTCTGTTTGTATGACAATAGAGCTTTAAAAATACATGTTGTACTTTGAAATACTTTATCTTGAAGACAGTTTGTATTAAATAAGGAGGTCCAAAAGTACCACTATGAGACAGACTTAGGCATAGAAGAGGGATTTATCTGAAAAATAATACATCGATTACATACCTAAGAATAAACTGAATCAATAAGGATCCCTACAAGCAATTTAAAGCAATGATGGAAGTAGTTTGAAATATTTGATATATACATCTCTCCTCATCTAATTTATTTATTCTTCTATTTTACCCTTTCCTATGTCCTAATGCTGTCAGTGGCATCAAGAGTCTTTACTAGATATTGTTGAGAACATTATCAGTTAGAACAGTAACTGTATTAGTCTTGGAGATTGCAAAGTAAACTCGCAGTACAATTACAAGGTCTGAGTGGGTAAGAGCCTTGTACTGATGACATCGTCCACGATGTTTCTACATTAGAAACAAGACCAGAATAATAATCACAAAGCACACATACAAACACAAGTTCAAATCAGCAAAGCGGACTGGCAATAGTATATATAAGCAGCTTCTCTATGATTTGGAGTGACCAATAACCAGCAAAAATTGTTAAATAACAAAAGGTCCCCAAATGGCATTTATATATTTGAATTAGAGAATTGACAATAAATATAATTCCAGTGAAATGGGCTAAAGGTCACCTGTTCATATATACAAAGCAAGAAATACCATCAGTGGCATCACCTTAGGATATGAAGGGCATTGACATAAAATAATGCAAACTGTCATGTCATGGTGCAAATAGAAAAGGAAAAAAGTGACATGGGGTCATCTGGTATTGCATCTCTGACCCAAACTTACTGTGAGAAATTTTCTAGAAATACAGTGATGTGTATTTTCTAAACAGTGCTTGACACCATTGTGGAAATAGACTTTCACCTAACTCACTGAGTTGTATGAGAAAATAACATACAATTCTATTTACCACTCTGCATTCATATAGTATCTTTTTGGTTTTTTTTTTTTAATCTATTTGATTTGTCAGTTTAGAAATAACAATTAGTTGGCCATTTCTTTAAAGAGTAGTATTAACACTGTGTGAAAATATGATATTAAAGTAGCTCCTAACTGCATACGGTGGGTGAAAGAAGAGGATGGAAAGCCAGATACACACAGGTACACTCAAAAGCCCTTGATTAAAACCTTTATTGACCAGAACCCTCTGACATTGACTATAATATTATTATTCCTGTTTCTTAGCTTAAAAAATTAATAAATTGCAACTATTGAGCAAAAGACATAAAAGTAAGAAACCTTCCCATGTAAAAATCTTCCTAGCTTGCTTTTTAATGTTTCTAACGAAAATAAAAAGGAAAAAGAAGGACCTGTTCATTAAACTCTCTTCAAGTAAAATAATGGAGCTGTGAATGTCTGTCATGTCTGCCAATGAGTTCTATTCCAAATGTGCTACAAAAGAGCCTGGAATCCTCCTTGCTTAGAAACAGAAAGTCCACTGCAAGGAAACCATGTGTAAATAACTCATGCTTCTGACCCTAAAACTGATACAGCATCAAACACATGCCGAGCATTTTCTGTTTGGTTTTCTTTCTTTTTTCTCCTTCTTAATGAGAGGATAAAAATAATACACAAAAAATGATAAAATACTCTTTAACACGGTATTGATAGAGAATAAAGGAATATTAAATGACCTTCGGTAAGTATCTGTATTAAGTGTCAACTGCAGAACACAACTCTTAACAGTACTAAGCTGGGCTTAGCTCACACAGCACACCCTTCCAATGAAATTGAGTTAGCATCTAAAATGCCAATTAATGATAAAAATGTTTCCTTACTTTCACCTCAACTATCCTGTTTTCACTAATTTAGTTGAAATATGCAGAGAAAAGATATTTCGAATTGTCAGTTCTAACAATTGCAGTGGCCAGAGCACATATATGCTAAGTATTTCTAAAGAAATCCTTTAAGTAATATTTACAAAATCAACATCTAAAAGGCTCAATTTATGGCAAGTTTCAATGATACAAGCTTCAAAGCAGAAATAAATAGAAGTGTCAGAAGCTCAGAGAACCTTGAGAATCTATATACAGTCAATTTTAAAATAAATATATTTAGGTTCATAATTGCTAATTACACTCATATTAGAGTTCATTTTTCTCTTTTTTGATCCCTAAATTATTTATTTTTATTTTGTTTCAACTGTTAACTCAGACTGATGCATTAATGATTTCTATTTTAATTTATTTTTAGATAAGGTTCCTACTATATTTGAAACTACGCAAGTACTTAACCAGACTCAAGTCTTAAATTTCAACTTCAGTGTTTTATTGATGTATTTCCAATTTCTCCCAATGGCAGCTACTCAAAATTACATCTGATAACAGAGAAGAACTAAATAGCATCTAACTGCCTAAAATCATTTTGATTTATTTATTAACCTATTAATTTATCTATCCTCCTATCAGTTATTCATATTCTTAGTAGCTTGCAAATGCAATTGATACTCAAGGATAAAAAATCCAAAAGTTCTCAAACTCCTTCCAGTTATTATTTTTCTTTTTCTTGTAAACATTTTTATTCTTCTAGTTAGATAATAACTTGGTTTTTATACATGTTACCAATTCTACTTTAATAAAAAGTTCTCTTTGCTACATGTAGTGATTAGATAACAAATACAATATATGTGGAAACCATATATATAAGATGAAATATGTGTCATGTGTAAGGCAGTTTTCTAGACAAGAAATGGAGGCACGGTCTTGGGTCTCATGAAATTTCTAGTGGGGAAAAAACAGAGAAGAAGCTGACAAACAAGAACATATCAAATAAGTATGAGTGCTTTGATAAGTATTAGTCAAGGTAAAAAAGGCACCGAGAGGATCTAGTGATTAGACTGGGCAGACAGGAAAGACTTTCCAAGTGAAATTTTATTTAATTTTGGACCAGAAAGACAACAAGGTAGAGTGGTGAGGAAACCAGGAGAATGAATATTCTATGAGAAGAGACAAGCTACTCTAAGGCAAGGGCACCACGAGCCTGCTAAGGATAGACAGCAAGCCACAAGGAACTCGGCAATCAAGAGGAAAGTGGGGTGAGGTGTACTCAGATCAGGACTGCCAGGGCCAGATCCAGTGGAGAACTGCAGGTCACAGAAAAGAGTTCAGATTTCATTGTGAGATTTGAATCCATTTAAATAGAGAAGTTATATGTTATGTGATTTCACCATGAAAAGAACAGATTTGAAAATAGACTACAGAAGTACCAGAAGGGAGACTGTGGTACACAACAGAGCACTACTCTGCCATAAAGAAATACAGACTTGAGTCATTTGTAGGAAAATGGATGCATTAAAAAAAAAGAAGAAGAAAAGAAAATGGATGCCTTTGAGACCACGATGTTGTGAAATAAATCAAACACAAATTAAATATTGCATGACTTCTTTTAAATTACCACCCAAATTATTATAAATAAAGGGCAAAATAAAAGACAGATAACAGGAAATAGGGAGATAGATATTTCTCAAATCAGAAGAGATCAAGAGATGGAAGGAGGGGGAGGAAGGAGAGAGAAAGGGGATTAAAAAATGAATTAAGATGTGTTATGTACATCCACCAACTCCATATAAGAAGTATAAACATTATGTAATTCAAACATATACTTATAAAAATAAAAAAACAAATTAAAAAATAAGTGAGACTGTTTAAAACTACTCCAGTAGTTCAGCTATACTGCAGAGACATAGAAAGCTTTTGGATGCGTTTTACAGACAAAGCCAACAGGGCTTGCTGATGACAGACGATATAATTGAGACAAACAACTGAAATGAACGTTGGGCATTTTGGCTGATGAACCAGTTGGATAGTAATCCCACTTTTTAAGAGGGAAAAAAATGAGAAAAAGTAGATTTGGTGAACAACATTAAATATTTTACACGCATTACTGTTTTTGTAGTACATAATTTCCATATTAGAACACATAAATGAGTATTTCACTAATTCAATGTCATATGTAAATTCCTCAAACTTCAAAATAATTTTAAATTTTCATAACTAAAGTATTATTTTAAAATATTTTACTCTTAAAGTAAGAATATCTTTTCAATCTAATAGTATTTGTTTCCTTGTACATGATTGCTAATATTTCTCAGGTAAAACTGAAGAAATTGTCAACACTGTATACATTTTATTAATAATGCATCTGAAATTTAAAGGAAAAGTCCTCATATTTCCACCCATAATTTCCACAAACTGAATTTTTTTTTGACACGAGGTAACACAGTGATTTATTTTGAGTATCATATGCCAATGAAAACAAATCTTTGCTAAAAAGGAATTATCCTTTTATTCACACTTTATACAGTTTTTCTCTAAGAACAACGCAACTGGATCATATCACAGTCAATTTATTTTCAGTTGTCTCAACAGTTTTCACTGACATATAAAAATTTTAGAACCGGAATCCAGAAACCATTACGACTTGTGGCCAATACCCTTTGTTTGGCTTTTCTAAATGCATTACAGAGTCATAAGTCATCTCTACAAACAAATGGCCTAAGCCTATTCAGAACCAATGCAGCGATGACCTGAGTGTTCGCAAAAAGGTGTGAAGCAGCCGCTCCCCTCAGCACACCTGTCTGACATTTTAGCACAAGCAAACAGCCTTGTGCGGAATGCAGACTTTTAGGCAGCCTGGAATTTGACGAAGCAAAGACTTAAGGTGGGAAGGAAGAAAAAGAAAGCAAGCAGTGGTATTAATTTCTATTGTGTTATCTGAGTTTTCTCTGCTTGCTTGTTAGACATAAAAATGTTGAAATTATAGTGACATAGTTGCCATTTCCATCCTATTTCATTAGTTACAAGCCACATTTGAGATAAAGATCCGCATTTTTGACTTCTATCATGCTTTAAAACTGCTTACATGTGATTTTCTCAACATACTTACTGAGATATGCTTAACCTACAATAAAATTTCTCATTAAAACATTAGAGTGTATAACGCAATGCTTCTAGTACACTAACAAGAGTTGAACAACCATAATCATCATTACAAACAGATTTGGAACATCTTCATCACCCCTCACAGAAATCTCCTACCTCTGGAATTATCACCAGCTCCCCAACCTGAGGCAGCCGCTAACCTACCTCTGTCTCAATAGATTTGCATATTCTGGAGAGTAATTATAATCATACAATATGTGGGTTTCATTATTTCAGGGAGTTAACTGCAGTTTTATCATTTCTTCCCTTTTTTGAGTCTACCTTTTATGTAGCTTCCCTTTATCTATTCCACCTTGCTATTTGTCTGCTAGTTGGATAGAAAAAAAAATATTCAAACCAATGCCATGTCTCTCCAGAAACAGTATTAAAAAAATAAACATCATTTGGGCAAATGTTAGCTCACTTTTAAGGTCAAACTTTGTACAGGTTCCTAAATTAATATGAATCGGTCTCTTAATAATTATGCTGTTTCCCTTTAACTAAGTTCATCACTATTCTCATTTTCTTCCAAACATTACGCATTAGTGTACTGATTTAAAGATGTGCCTATCTCCATCTGCTATCTTGGGGCCAAGTTTACATATTTCACTGGATGACTGACTACCCAGATATTAGTAATCTAGTGTCCACTGGAACAATGCTTTGGTTCTGCCATTCAGTTGTTTTTGAGTAATTTGGGTGGATAACTTATTGGAACCTTGGACAGTGGTTAGGTTTAAAAAAAAAAAAAGAGCAAAATCACTTTGATTTCTAAAATACCACATGTTAGCATATCAGAGTATCGTCAAGCAACTTATTTAACCTCATAACTGCCACATTATAGATTTGCAATTAAATTAGAGTAAAAATGTTTTAGTCACTAGGATTTTTAAAATTTAGGTTTTTTTTCTGTTATCAGTTTCATTTTGAGATATATAAATTCTCACTTTTCTGCTTTGATAGACACTTTAAATTTACCAAAAGCCTTTTTCAAGCTCACAAATTTAGCCTCAAAATCAAAGCAGAATGCCACTCACAGAGAGATGCTATTAGAGTAGACTTGAACCAATATATATTTCCTATATTCATTTGATACAGTAAACTTTATTTTTATTACACATTAATTACAAACCCTTCTTTGATCCTTTCTGTCTGAGGTATACTTGGTCTGTCTTTTTTTCTTTGCTTCATAATATCTGTCATATCTGATTGCTCTAAAATATAATAATTTCTAAATTGTAGAAATTTTACACTTGATAATAATTCATGACTTCAATTAATTTTTGGACTAAAGGTGATTCTTTAACAATTCCTTTGTTCACTATTATTTCTGGGTTTTTAAAATGACATCTTAATTGACATATAATTCATACACACACACACACACACACACACACACAAACACAATGGTATCTCAGTTCACGAACTTAATTTGTTCTGCTATTTTGGAAAAGATGGCCATGTTTGTGTTTGTATGGGATGTGGTCATTTTTGTAACCGGATGCAGAGTTTGCAAACAAAAGCAAACTTTTGCCAAATGTTTCTGTTTGTGAACCAAATTGTTTGCAAACAAAAGCATTCATGAACTGAGGAGGTACCACTGTACATGTATGTATACATGACAACAATCAAGAATCTGGACAATTGGCTGGGGATTCAGCTCAGTGGTTAGAGCGCTTGCCTAACAAGCATAAGGCCCTGAGTTTGATCCCCAGCACCAAAAAAAAAAAAAAAAAAAAGACTCTGGACAACCATCAAGACTATTCTTTCCTCATTGAATTGTTTAGGTGCTGCGGTAAAAAATATTGCACTGATCTAAATGTGTACCCTTATGCCAGTTTCACATTGTGCTAATAATTACTGTAACTTTGTAGTAAGTTTATACATAAGGAATTATTCTCAAACATGATTTATCTTTATCAAGACTGTTTTGGTCATTTGGAATCCATTGAATTCTATATACGGACTTTTTTCTCAAAAACACAACTTTTTTATTAGTACATGTTTGCAGTATATGCAGTTTACAATCATTTTAGGAAGTGGATACATATACATAATACAGTTTGGTTCTTTTTATTTTTAATCCCCTTCTCCATCTCTCCTGTCTCCCTTCCTCCCCTCTAGATTCTCTTTCTCCATTTTCGTTCTTGTTCAAGTCTATAAATGGATTTTAAGATTAACATTTTCATTTCTGAAAAAAAAACATTAGGCTTTGGATAGGAATCGCATAATCTCTAGGTTGTTGGGTAGTGTCTACGTTAATAATTTCAAGACATCCAATTCAAGAACATGAGTGTTTCCATTTATTTATATTCTCTTTCATTTCTTTCAGCACTTTTTGTTGTTGCTAATCCTCGGTATAAAATGTATGTACTTCTACTGTTAAATTCATTCCTAAGTATTATAAATCAAATTGCATCCTTAAATTCTTTGTGTTCATTCCTATTATATAGAAATACAACTGATTTTAATATTGACCTTGTATTTTAAAAATCTGCTGAATTTGCTTATTAGTTCTAATTGCTTTCAGTGGATTCCCAAGATGTTACATGTACATTATGATATATGCAAGTAGAATTTTCATTCTTCCTTAGCAATTAGGGTCTATTTTCTTTCCCTTCTTAAGTGCACTAGCTACAATATCAAATATAATGTTTAATAGAAGTAGCATACGTGAATATTCCTGTTGGGTAAGTAAGCACAGAAAGCACTTCGTCTCTCCATGTCAAGCATAATGTTAACTGCAGGTTTCTCTCTTTTCTTTTTTTTTTTTTTTTTTTTTTTTTTTTTGAGTTGATGCTTTCTACCAGAGTGAAGTTTTTTCTTTTATCCTGAGTTTGTTGATCATGAAAAGATATTTGAATTTATCATCATTAACTAATTTTTTCTGCATCTATTGAGATGTTCACATATTTTTGTTTCCATTCATTTAATATGGTATGTTACATTAATTTTTGATGATAAGTTGGCCTTGCTTTTCTAGGATAAATTCAACTTAATCATAACTTGATGGCTTCCAAATCCGTGGTTCTAATCACTGGAGTCTAAAAATGTTGCCTTTGTTGGAAATAGTATCTTTGTAAATGTGATTAAGGTTCTTCAAATAACATAAATCTGAATTACCTGGAAATATGCTGAAATCTATCCTATCCCCCTATTTTTGTAGAAGGTAGAGGGACTTTGTATGCACACACAGAGGAGAAGGTAGAGAAGATGTAGGTAGAGAAATAGATGATGCAACCTCAAGCACAGATAGGAATGGTGGCAACTATCAGAAACTAAAGTGGCAATCGACAGACTCCTGGTGGCCTCCTGCAGGAATGTGGTCATCTTTATTTCAGACCAATGTGAGTGATTTTGAATGAATGGTTTCCAGAAACGTGAGAGAATAATTTCCTGATATTGTAAACTACTATGTTTGTGGTCATTTTTATAGCACTTACAGGAAACTAATATACTACATGGGTCTGGACAGTTTTGGTGAAAAAAACTAAATTATTAATTTACTTTCCTTATTTGTTAATATGGTTGCTTAGATTTTCTATTTCTCCTGAAATCAGTAGTTTATTTCTAAGCACTTGTTCATTTCATCTAACATTTAATTCACTGGCATATTGTTTATTGTTTCCCATTAGGGTTTATTTCAGTAAATTTAGTAGCAATGCTTCCTCTATTCTACATATAGTAATTTGAATATTCTCTCTCTCCCTCTGTCTCTCTCCCACTGTCTGTCTGTCTGTCTGTCTCTCTCACACACACATATATACATCCTAAAAATCATCAACTTTATCAATGTTTCAAAGAACAAACTTTGGTCATGTTGATTTTCCATATACAGTATTATTCAATTTAATATTTCATTCATTTCTGCTGTAACTCTCATCCTCCATTCTATGCTTGTATTATGGTTAAATTTCTCTATTTTTATTAGTTCTTATATTTGAAGATTAGTTTATATATTTCAAATGCTTCTTCATTTTAAATATAGGTGTTTACAGATATAAAAATTTCCTTCTTAGCACTGCTTTAGCGGAGCCCACAAGTTGTTTTACTTTTATCTCCATCTCACTATATTTTCCTTTTCAATGGTATATGTTTGCAATAAATAATAGTTACATTTGCTTTGGGGAACTGGCACACACATATACTGATCTTGATAATTTTCAATTCCCTTTCACCCTTACCTTGCTTTCTCCTTCCTTACCACATCTCCATCTCTATATCCAAAAAGTCTGCCTCTCTGTATCCTACCATCTCTCCTTTATTTTACACTTTGATTTGTTTGTATTTTTTGTTTGTCATACAGGAAAACCAGGAAAGATTTAACCTTCCATATTTGACTTATTTCTCTTAACAATATGGTCTCAAGAGTCACCCATTTTCCAACAAAAGACTCCAATTTATTGCATGTTTAAATTGCAGTTTCTTTTGCTGTTGATTTCTGGTTTCATTCCGGTATGACCCTAAAGGACGCAAAAGATTTCAGTTCTTTCTTTTGTGCTTTCTTTTCTTATTTTGCATTTACTTAAATATGTTTTATAGTCTAAAATATTTTAACTGTGTTATTTTTAATTGCAACACTTTTGCCTGTTGGATATTTAAGTTGTTGCTAGTTCACTTCCACATATTTGTGAATTTCCAAAATTTCCTTCTGTTAATGATTTCTATTTTAATTACTTTATGGTAAGAGAATATGCTTTGATTTATAAGTTATCAGCCTTTTAAACTTCATAAAGTCTTACTTCATACTCATTCTAGGGTCTCTTTTGCAAAACAGTTTATGTACATATGTACATATGGGAAGAATGTGTACTTTGCTCTTGTTGGGCAGTTCACTGGGTTCAGCTTTTTTTGTTTGTTTGGTTGTTTTTTTCGTGCCAGGGATCAAACTCAGGGCCTTATACATGCAAGGTGAGCACTCTAACCACTGAGCTAGATCCCCAGCTGGGTTCAGCTTTGTTAAGTGCTGGCCAAGCATTCTAGGTGCTAAGAGATAATCGGCCCAGTTATTCTATATTTTATCGAAAGAGGTGGAGTAATAGAAATTCTTAATTATTATGGTTGTATTTTGTATTTATTCCATCATTTTGGTCATATTTTCCTTTTGGTCGTTTTGCATTTTCTACTGTTAAGTGAATAGATATTTATACTTGTTATATACACCAAAAGTGTTGCCTGTTTTATTATCAGGAAGTATCCCTCCTATTTCTAGCAACATTTTTATTTTAAAATTTATTTGACTGTTATTAACATAATTGCTCCAGTTTGCTCATGATTACTGTTTGCCTGGTGTTTTTTTCTATCATCTTACTTTCAATTTATATGGAATTTTACATTTAAATTCCATTTGCTTTAGAAAATATGCACATGGATGTTGTATTTCTAAAATTCAATACGTTAGTCTTTGGATTTTGATTAGACTGTGTATTTCATATTTAATATTAATTTGATATTCATATTTAATTTTATTTTGATATGATTGGGTTAATTTTTTGGTTTCCTATATTTCTTATGTCTTTTGCCCTATGTTCTCCTTTACTGCTATTGTTTTATATAAAGTAAATATTTTCTATGGAACCACTTCATGTAATTCCTTCAATGTCTAATTACGGGTTAATATTTTCTCAGTGGTTTCTCAAAGCTTGCAATAGGTTTATATGTTAGCCTGCCAAATCACCTTCAGATTTATATAAACAATTCTAGTGAAATACAGAAACTTTAAGCTGTTATCTACTTTTATGCATATAAAGACATATATAAGTACATATAATGCATGTATAACAATGTATACATTGTTATAATGCATAACATAAAATATATGTAACTATATATAACATATGTATGTTAAAAACCACATAAGATACTTTTATAACCATAACTTTACAAAATCTGATGAAAGGAAAACAAATATATATTCATAGAGTTTATACAATAGCCTTCTTACTACTTCCATTTCTTTGTGTGGATTTGAAATACCATTTCATGTCATCACCTTATTCTAATTTAGGTATATTCTACCTTCCACCCTATAAAGTTTATTGCTAAGTACACTGCGTTTTTATATATTATAGGGTCAATAATAATATTGTGTGCACATGTTTTAGTTTTTTTTTTTTTAAGTCAGTATAAAGAAGAAAGAAGAATAAGCAATTACACTGTCTTTTAGGGTTGCTACCTTCATTCCTTACTGGCATTCTTTTTTTCCTCTTTGGCGGATTTGAAATACTGTTTCATGTTCCTTGCTTTCAGCCTATGGAACGTCCTTTCATATTTATTCTAAAGCAAATCATTTTACACTGGTATCTCCTAGCTTTCATTATCTGGGAATGCCATTACTCTTTTTTAAATATAATTTTGTTGAATTTAGAATTCTCGATTTTCAGTTCCTCTCTTTCAGTGCTTTGAATATGCTATTCTACTCCTGTCTGTGCTTCATTATTTTTGATGAGCAGACAATTATTAACCTCTTGAAGTTCTCCTGTACATGACCAATCATTTTTCTCTTACTGATTTCGATAACGTTATTTTGTTTAAAAGGTATTTATGTTTAGAGCTATGGATATAATTTCTTTTCATATGAGTATGATCGAAAGTTTCGTATTTTAATAAATTATCAATATGTAGGAATAGAAAGGAGTACTACAGTGTAAGGCTTGATTTCTGATATGTAGATTGTTGTGGTTTACAAGTTTCTTCCTATTTATCCAAACTCGTCATTCTTCGATTACTGTATTGCAGGTTCTTGATCCCAAGTTGTGACTTCTTTTGTGTCCTTTGCCTGGGTTACTCTTCCCTGTAATGGATCTATTCATTTCATCATAGAATTAATATTATTTCTTCATAGACAGTCTTACTTGTGTAGAGCGATAGCCATATATAGAGAAAGCTTTGCTATATTGTATCCCACTACATTCCCTACATATCCCACTTCCCTACATTCTCTATCACCTTTTTATGGTTTATTCAGGGCACTTCCCACCATTTAAAAGTACTCTGCTCATTTGCTGCCTTTCCATATTTTGAAGTGTAATTCAGAATACGTGGGCCAGCAGTTCTTAACTTCTTGGCTTTAGGACCTATTTATGGCTTTAACAATTGTTGAGAGGATTTTTGTGTCAATTATATCTATTGATATATACCATATTATACGCTGATTTTAAATATTTATTTAGTACAAATAAACTCACTATGTGTTAATATTGAAGGGATGCTACTTTCATATAGTATGCATGCTCTGGAAAACTTTGCTTATATATCTGTGAGAAAATGACAGTGTAAATGACCTTGGTTCAGAGGTGACACACTTATTTCAAGACACTATCTACTGAGCAGAACCAAATCATACTGACCCAACCAAACTGGGAAATGTAGAGAAACCAGCAAAATACTTTTAATCACAAAACCAGTGCCAAACAAAGATCACCACAGATCCTTCGATCCATTTTCCCAAATATAAAACATACACAGAGGGAATACAAATGAAATCCCTCAAGAGCAGAATCTCTAGATGTGTATACTGTCCCTCTGTTAGTTTTGAATAAGTTCTTCATACAGAGACATAGATTAAAAGACAAGCCATCTGCTGCCCGCTCCACACATCCACACAGAAAGACAGAACAGGGAAAGCACAGTGACTAATGGGGAGAACAGTGGACATGGTACAAAGCTCTCCTCGAGGTAAGTAGAAGTGGTTCCTACATTAGTCCCTGATTCCGTCCTCTCTTCTAGAGGTTTGTCTTTCTTTCTTTCCTTTCTTTCTTCCTTTCTTTCTTTCTTTCTTTTCTTTCTCTGTCTCTTTCTTTCCTTCCTTCCTTTCTTCCTTCTTTCTTTCTTTCTTTTTTCTTTCTTTCTTTCTTTCTACCTCCCTTAGTTACATCTGTATCCCAGGTGGAATACTGGGAAACAGCCTACCATGAAAGATTCAAAAGCCTCCTCTCCGCACTTCTGAGTGCTAAAGAAACTCAAATGTGTACTTAGTCTTGAACCATCAAAAGCATTTTAGATTAGGGTCCTCTGGTAATGCCATTTCCTTTAACTGCAGATATGGACCCAGCCACATCTGAGGAAAGCTGGGAAATGAAGAGAAATGCATAAAATGTAACAAGTAAAATATTTTGTAGGCATGAAATCAATGGTATAGGTCAACAAAGATCTTTTGATCCCTTTTCCAATCATAGAACAATTGATCCAATATCTTGCATAATTCCATGTGCCAGTTATTATTATTATTATTATTATTTTTTTTTTTTGAGACAGAGTCTCACTATGTAGTTTAGGCTTGCCTTGAACTCGCTATGTATGGCTGGCTGCCATTGAACTTGCAGAGACCCTTCTGCCTCAGCCTCCTGAATTCTGGGATTACAGGCATGCATCACATCTGGCTTTCACATGCCAGTAATTATTCACAAAATTCTTGTTGAGTAGATGTAGCAATTCGGTCTTTTTTTTCCTTTGTTTTCTTATTGTCTTCCCATAACTCATTCTAGAAATTTAGTGGAAGTTACTATGAAGCAACCATGACAGGTGAGGAGGCCACACACTTAATATCAACTGTGATTCAGTCATCATTTTCAACTCTAAAGTTTAGGCCTTCGTCTCAAAGCTTTGTTAAATTCAACTTTTTGCTATTTGCAATTTAGAAGCAGACAGCATTTGCAGATACGCCCGTCATTGATTTTGGAATTCTCTCTTTTTATTTTACTTTGCAAACTTGTTACTCTCTGAAGCTCTTCTTTTTTCTGTAAGGTAATTTGCCAAATACAGCCAAACAACCAACACACAAAATCAATATTCTGTCTTCCACCTTCTTCCCTTAGAGCTACAAATTAGTACGCTCATCATTTGCCTGCCAAGTTATCACAGGAAAATACTTCGCTATTAACATGCATTGAATTGCAGCTCTTCTGCCTCTGACACCAGTTCATCATTTTCTACAATTGATTACATAGATGTGACCATATTTTAGGGGTGTTTTGTTGCTGTTGTTGTACTTATGATACTAATTTCTGTATTTGTCAGCACAATTAATCCTAACTTCCTTCACAGATAAACACTGAAATCTAAATAGTTCAGCACAGTGAAGATTTATCTGTTTTTCATCTAAGAACAATGTGGGTCAGGAGGACCTTGCAGCTATGTTAATGGAACACATTTCCTCCCAGAGCTACAAAACAGAGAAATAGAATGATTCTCCTAATCGTTTGCACTATGAAGTGCTAAATTTCGCTTTTGCCTAAAGTCAAGTGGGAAGGCTGTGTTCAGAATTCCTGCCTCTGTGAACTGGCAGCAGACTATTGCAGGGGAGTACATGGAACATAGGCATTGGAATTCTGAATTTAAAAATAAATCCAAATTTATCTAATTTGAATTTGACCTTCTCCCTCTTTGCTCTTGCCAGTAAAGATACTAAAATTAAAGCAATTTGAACCATTATGTGCATATAAAAGCAAAATATGTTTTTATTTATTTGGTTTTAATTTTAAATCATGTGGCAAAGATTGTTAGGTTTAGATGTATAGGGAAGTTCTAATTGTTCATTTTAAGTAATTTACTTGATAATATTTTATATCCTAGCCTAAAATTCACTTGTTCTAGCAAACAATTTAGGAGACTAGAAAAGGAAGAAGCATTGTTAAAATTGCATAGAGACAAGTGAGTTGAAATCAGCAAGATATGATAAACTGGAAGAATTCAGAAGAAAAATGTGGGAGGCAGAAAATGTAATGTGTTTCAATGGAAACCATAAAATCTCCTTTAGAGTCTTCATTTCAGACTTATAAGTGGATTTGGAGCAAGATAAATTATGTAATGGAGGAAAATAACTGAAGATTGCATAAATCTGATCACAGGCACTTTGATATAATGACCCTCAAATAATTAACCCTATGACCTTATATTCTGAATAGGAAATGTTCTCAGAAATGTCTTTAATGTAAGAACCAGCACTTTTTGTATAAGATTTGAATTTACTTCTTGAGAATGGTATTTGAAACACAAATGGTGTTTTGAAATCACTGCAGAATTCTGGCCCATCCTCCAACTATACTTATGACAGAATATTAAAAACATTAACATAACACATATTTTTAAGGTCTTGTAAAATTTGTATGTCAATTTCTAATACTAAAGCCCCTTCTTATTTATAGATAAACTGTTCATGAAGTATATTACTTTTAAACTTCTGATCCAAAATTACATATCATTTTCATAAAGAAAAACGAAATTGCTTGCTTTGGTAAAGTAAAATAAAAACAAAAAGGAGTAACAGTTTTAGCATGAAGAAGATAAATATATCTTTTACTACTAGATTGCTAATTAATAAAACAAGCATTTTGGATACTATTTACAACAAAAAAGCATCCAAAATATATATAATTGAACTGACAGATGTATTCAATAATATAAACAGGATGATACCTTTCTATATTTAGAAGTCACAAGTAAGTACAGGAGGATTTCTTTTCATTTCGTATTTTATAATCATTCTGCTGAAATGTGTAATATCACCCTTACAGAAACCTCTATGAAGATAGAGGTTTTTATGTTTGTTTGTTTTTTTTAACTGTTGGATTTTGAATGCATAGCACTAATAAAATATTTCTGCAGTAATAAATTAGAATTTAGTAAAAAGAAAATTAAGTGTAACAAAATACTCTCTAAACTTAAAAATATGTTGGAAGAGTAGAAGGAAAGGGTTAAAGTAGCTGACCAGTGAGGTATTCATTTTGATGGTAAGGTGAATGCCCCTTGGGAAAGGAAAAGAAGTCAAGTGATCTAATCTAATTGCCATGTCAACTGAACTCCAGAAAATGACAAATGATAGACAAATGATATTTTCTAAGAGGAAGAGACCTTATCTATTAAATACCTTTAGCAGAATGGTCTCTCGCTAAACGGTTGCTTATACTGAATAAACCCAGAGTCTATGAAGTACATTCCCTGGATAATTCTATATAAATTACACAACTTTCTGGAACCTATAATAGAAATATTTCATGATGTAAACAGTTGCTTTTGTATAAGTTAAATCTGATGTGTTTCATCTGTTTCATTTGAGCCTTTGCTTGTACCCTTGTAATTATTAGTAAACTCTGATGCTGAGTTTAACAATTCAATCTTGTTACACTCACACACGGATGAGAGATAATCAGGATGTCACACAACTCGTATTACCATATAATACATTATTCAAGTAGGGACATGTTCAAGATACACACACATTCTTACATATCAGGACATCAGACACTGACACATTCCAGGATAAAACCCAGATACATAGTCATTGTACACAAAGCTTTGAACCCTTAATTCAATAGTATACTTGTCTATCTGATAAAGGTTTAAAATATTTTGCCAACTTTCAATGTCTGGGTGAGAAAATGGTTAGAAAAATATAGTTCCATGTAGGAAATTAAATATTCAGCTGTATATGAATTATTATGAATGACCTCATATTAAAAATATAAGGTTAGAAAACACATGAACGATTATATATTACTGCTATGCATATTATATTTTCTAGGAGTAAGAGATCTTATAAGCATAAGTTTGTTTATGCATATTTTATGTATTTACATAATGTAAAGTAAGATAAACTAAACACACAAGTTCAAATATCATATAGTTTCTTTTACATGAGAAACCCAAATTATAAATAAAGAGCAAAATAAAATGAGGTCTGGGATTTAGCTCAATGGTACAGCACTTGCCTAGCAAACTCAAGACCATGAATTTGATCTCCAGCAACTCCCCTCAAAAAAGAATAAAATAAAAGATAGATAATGGGAAGTAGTGAGATAGATCTTTCTCAAATGGGAAGGGAATCAAGAGATGGAAGAAGAGGGGAGGGCAGGAAGGGAAAGGGATGATAAGAGCAATTACAAGGTGTTAGGTGCATGTACCAACTCCACAAAAGGAATGTAAACATTATATACTGGAACCTGTACTAATAAAAATTAAAAATAAAAGTATAATATCATTAAGTTGCAATGGTAGTAGTAGATGTTATCAGCACCGCTCAAACTACAGTCTGTTAGAACCATTGAGCATCTCATATGTGTCAAGTGAATCTCATACAATATCTACTGTTTAGGAGTCTCATGGTATGCTGATCTAAAAAACACAAATTGCATAATTGATAATATCAGAACCGTTAAGCACTGGGGAAGACTTTTCTTGGATATTGAGAAGGAGCATAAAATATTATATAAGGGCTAAATTATGTGATTCCCTTCAATCATCTAATATAAGGACCTCAAATAAGGCTCTGAAGGTATTGAACCCCTTAATATTATAAATAAAATTAGTTTGTGTTCCTATGTGCACTTTTAGAAATGGGGTGAAGTTGATATTTTTAGAAGATTCTTAAATATCTTCTGTTTAGGACTTGTTACCAAATAAGGAAAAAATACTAAGAATCAGTACTCAAGAGAAATAGCATCTGCAGGCCAACTCCTACGAGAGATGACCCATATTGTTAAGCAATAATTGTTCACCTGCAAGCTCTGATTAATGAAGAGAATTCTGGCCTATTTGGAATTAGGTGCCTATTATCAGATGGTGCCACTCTGAAACATGTTAACCCTTACCTTCTCAGATTCCCTTTAGACTCCTCTCCCCTGATTCGCAGATCTACATACTGAACACTTCAGTAGATCTAGGATTCACTATTCAAATATGCTCCTAATAATGTTCTTTTATAATATCCATATAATAAATTTTTGAAGTGTAACTATATTACTTATAACACTAAAATGTCTTCAGATCACAACTTAGGATTTCTGCCATTCAAAAGGTTTTCTTTCCTTTCAGTGCCCTGTAGTTATTATGAACATGAATACTATACCCCTTAAAATCCTCAAAGAGTTAATATTGGCAATACTTTTACTTCATTACTTGAATTTGCTCTTAATCTTCTCCAGCATGGTTCTTATGACTATTAAATTTGCTCTTATAAAACTCATCATTCACTCCCATGTTCAAAATTCAGTAAGTACTAATTCTGTTCTCTTATTCCAATACTTCTCAGCTGCTATTAGAGTTGAATAGACTGCACTGTTTAAAAATTCAATTAGTTGCATCGAATTAGTACATGTACACATTTTTATAATTCAAGTGGCATTATAAATTAAACAAATATCCATAGTATTAATATTTATAGAGATATAGAAATGATTATGTGTCTATGAACCAAGAACAGTAACGTGTGCACGTGTGTGCGTGCGTGTGTGTGTATGTAAAAGGACTATCAAGAAATATCTTTGGATTTTAGGAAGATAAAACAAGATTCAGACTGAAACAAATTATAGTGAAACACATTATAATCAAATCATCAAAAGTAAAATACAGTACAGTGGATCGAGTGTTGAAAATAGCAAGAGTGATTTATAATATACAAGGGAAGACAAATAAAACTATCAGTAGATATGTGAAGCCAGAAGGCCAGAAATGCTATATTCAAAGTGCTGAGAAAAAAAAAAAAAAAAACTGTTGATCAAGAATTCTATATGGCAAAAATCTTTGTGACAGTGAATTTTATTTGCTAACTTGGATAGCCATTGTACTAAGATATTTGGTCAAACACTACTCAAAATATTTCTGGGAAGGTATATTTTAGATGAGATTAACACTAGTTGACTTTGGGTAAAGAGACAAGGACACTAACCATCAAGAAGAAAATACATATATATATATATGTATATATATATGTATGTATGTGTATATATATGTATATATATGTATGTATGTATGTATATATATGTATATATATATGTATGTATGTATATATATTCATTCTTCATCAGGGATACAAAAATAACTGAAGCAAACAATGATGGAATTGAAGGCAGAAATAGCACTGCAATAATTTGCATACTGTTTGGAACTTCTATGTGCCAGAAGCATGATCTAAATAAACTTATTTACTTATAAAGCACTTAATCTCAGGTATTTGATAGAGCAACACAAAATGGATTAATGTATCTCCTAACAAAAAGTCCAAGACCAGGTGGTTTCACCAGCGAAGTCTACCAAATAGTTAGAAAAAGAAGTAACACCAATCCTTCTAAAACTCTTCCAAAAAGTTGAATTGCAGTAAATATCTGCTAATTTCTTCTGTGTAGTCATATTACCCTGATATCCTTCATGAATATTGAATTGACACAAAATCTAAAACAAAATACTAACAAACTAAATTTAACAGCATATTAAAAGGACTGCAAAACATAATCAAGTGGGATTTACTCCTGGAAAGCAAAGATTGTAAAAGTATGGAAGTCAATGAATGTAATACACCATATTAAAAGAATGAAAGCTCAAAAAGCATATGTTCACCTTGATAGATGCAGAAAAATCATTTGACAAAATCCAATACCCATTTAAGATAAAATCACTCTGTACACTAGAAACAGAAGGAAACTTAATCTTAATAAAGGCCACATAAGAAAAAAATCTACAGACAGGATAATTTTCAATTTTAAGAGACTAATATTTTTTATTTGAGATCAAGAATAAGAGAATACTAATTTTTACCATTTTTATTTAATAATGTTCAGAAAGTCCCAGCCCAAGTAATAAAGAAAAAGGCAAGAAAAAGAAAACCACATGCAAATTGGAAAACTAAATTTATCTGTTCACAAGGAAAATGATCTTTGTAGAAAATTAATGCTTATGCCCAACAACTGATGAATGGCTAAAAAAGATGTGGTTTTTCTACACAATGGAGTACTACACCGCTATAAAAAAGGATAAACTAGAGTCATTTGTATATAAATGGATGTTCCTGGAGAACATACTATTAAGTGAAATAAATCAGACACTTATTAGTACACATCGAATTGTTTCTCTGATATGAGAAACC
>PVJO010025541.1:0-22547 GCA_004026905.1 Hystrix cristata
TTTTTTTCTCATATTACCTCCTATCACAGTCAGTAATTATCTCCATTTCAATGACCTCTCCAAATACTCAGGTTTTGTTCTGATAGGCTACAGGGTCCTGTGGTCATGTGGCACTGTCCTGGGGGCCCATGCATATAGTTAATTTAATGTGCGGGCTGCAGATTTGAAGATTTTTACCTTTTCATTTCCAAAGTAAATACTCTTTAGTAAAATTAAAGTTTTAAACATCATTTATATTCTAATTGTCCTATTTTTCAGCATAACAGCCAAAATCTCATTCAGACGAGAAAAACAGAAGTCTAATTTTTTAACAATTTCCATTGCATAAAGAGTGGCTATTTTACCCTGAGATAACCGTATTTTTTAATTGACAAAAAGTGTGCATGTGTGTCTTATATATAAAATAAAAGTTTCCTTCCTTCTTAAAATCTGGATTTTAGATATGATTCTATCACAAATTCTGGCATAAGAGCTATCATTAAATTCTTATAACTACAAATGCTTTCAGTTAAATGGAAATTGTATTTAAAGCTTTAAAATTAAGAATTAAAAGACTACAATATTGCATAAGATTGTACAATATCAAGATATTTGGATTTTAATCTAAAATTCACTTAATGTTTCTAGGTAACTTTAGCTAATTTTTTAATTAAATCTTTTAACAGACTTAAATTTAAAGATGAGCATATATTTTATTTCTGTTGCAATACTGCTGTCACTGCAGAACAAAATGTGAAATGAGATTGGTATTTAATTCACACAGATATTTGGATTTAGCATAAATACTAAACTAAAAAAATTTTCTAAAGACCATATTTGTTTTGTAAATGAAGTAAGTTGTTAGTTAAGCCAGCATTGAAATAAATTTAAGTAAAATTTCTATAGTATATTATTAATAATTTAAATAGTCTTATATAGGTCTTATAAAACTAACACAGTCATGCAAATTATGCACAATTTGAAAATTCTTCTACTTAAGTATTCTGGATTTCTATCTCTCCGTCTATCTGTCTGACTTTCCCATACTTTACATATTTGCATATATACACATGTATGTGTATTTCTATATACACATATATGTAGACATATGTACAAAATATACTTCTGATATGCTTTAATATCAACTTATTGCATTATATTTTAAAAGTAAGCAGGATACATATTCTACAGATCCTACTGCCTTTAAGAAATTAGAAAATGTATAATACCAAAGCAAGTCATGCTGTTTGAGACAAAGATTTCTGAAAAAAATTAATGTGAATTTTTTGAAGTCACAACCAACTAGATGAAGTTGACAGCAATCGGTGTGCACAAAACTAATATTCATTAACATATTTCCAAATGAGTATATTAATATAGTGGGTAACCAAATGTAAATATTTAGACTATACTGTTACAGATAAAACTGTATCGATCAATATAAATCTATTTGATTCTTCTTGTTAGAAGAAAACCATATAATTATAATAAAAACGATGTAAAATTATGTAGAAAATAAACTTTTTAAAAAGCAGCCTAGTCAGGTGTGGTGGTGCACGCCTGTAATCCCAGCACTCAGGAGGCTGAGACAGGAGGATCCTTGTGAGTTTGAGGCCAGCCTGGGCTACATCATGAGCTTTAGGCCAGCCTGAACTACATAGCGAGACCCTGTCTCAAACAAAAACAAAAAACAAAAATCAAAAATAAATAAAAGGCAGCCTAACTTTCTGCTGCATAAATTTCAGTAAAAGATAACTATTAAACTAGAGAAGTGAGATAGGTTTTATTTAGAAACCTCTTTGAATCACTGAATAAAAAACAGCTCTTTAAACCACTGCTCTGTGTAATAGAGCAGTTGAAAAAACTGAAGCATGTAGTCACATTATTTTTTAAAATAAAAACAGAATTATCACTGTGTAAATACTGAGTGCTGCCATTAACAATGAAAATAAATTTAATCAACTGTATATTTAACCCATTCTTTTAATTTTTGTCTCAGCATTTGCATAATACATATTTATCATAAAATATATGTGTTAAATGTGAACTATCCAAATAACTGAATAGGAATACTAAAAAAAAAAAGCAACAAAACAAACAAACAAAAAAAACTGAAAGTATTTTAAACAGTAGATTAGCTATTCAATTCTGTATTTTGTTTATAATTGTCTCCTCCTGTAGAAGAGCAGGGCCTTTGCTGTTTTTTGTCTTGATGCATCCTAAACACTCAATGTATAATAGGCACCCAAAATAGTTTGTTCAAAAACAAGCAAAATTGTGTTTATAAGGTTTATTGTTTCTGTTCTTCTGTTTTCTTGTTATACAGTATTTTATAAATCAAAACTTACCATCTATCTTCCCATTTCATAGCATTAGCTTATTCCCAAGTTTTGACTGCTAGAAATTATAGTGTTACGAATATCTTGATCCATAAACAAGCAGATAGAAATTATGAAGCAGTGTGGTTAGATGGTTGATTATATTTACTGATCTTACCTTACTGAGTTAAAATGCATCCATTTCCCATGAACATACTCATGCAGAGCGACTTCCACACTGACAAGAAATTTTGAGGTACAGGCAAGTGAGCTTCAGACATGGCACAGCCTCCGGTTTTCCAGGAGGCTAATTCATTTTACACAGCTGTTTGTCAGGTTTTTCCAGCTGTTATCGAACTTCTGATAATGAGGTGAATACTTGTCAAGCTCCTAGACTCAGTACTTTTATGATACAACCACCAAATTATTTAATCACCACCTCTTGGCTTAGTAATTATTATGTCTCAACTCTGGCTATATTTGGAATGAAATTTGTTTTATTCCATCTTTCATTATTTTATTTATAGGCTGTGTACTTCCAAAGGAAATAAGGATGCTTATATGAAAACAAAAATAAAAATAAGAAACATATATATCTCAAAGGACCACCCATATTGAATACGCAGTTCAAGTTTAAAAAAATCCGTTGATTAAAATAAAATCAGTACAGTGAAACCATATGGAATTTTTGAGTTGGAGTAATTTATTCTCTTCATTAAAAAATCCAGATTAGCTGCGGCCATTTGGTCATTTTTTTTTTTCTTGCTTAGGCAGCAGACTTCCACACCACAACGCAGAAAAGAGCAGAATTCAACTTGCGAAACATTTTAAGAACAGATGTCACCAAATACTTAGTCATTAAAAAGGGCTCTACTGGACACTTGATATCGATTTATATTTTTCTTACAGGTTTATTTATATGTTTCATAATTCAAGTGGCAGGAATAAATCGGATTAATAGTATGAGAATTTGTGAAAGTAACAGATGTCCAAGTTGAGTCTGATAATTTAATTAATTATACACTAAAAGCCTGCAAATATATGTACCACTTCATGGGTCCCCTTCATCTAACATTTATATAAAAATCCATTTCGGTAATGTTTGGTTTGGTTAGGTATTTTTAACAATCTCGATAGAAACTAACAAGTTTATAAAAAATAGAATGGTCGAACTGATTATAATACATTAGACAATGGTTTTGCTGGGATGTCATCTTTTTGAAGAAATAAATCACTGTTCCCCACATGGAAACTCAAGCAACCTTTAGAGAAAATTTCTATTTTACAAGTTTAAACATAGTATTAAAACCTTGGCCCTTTAACATAATTCTTTTCAAATGCACACCTATCTCTGTCTATAGCCTGAATATCCAGAAACTCACATACACAATAAGTTATCTGAGTACTATTGAGAAAGTATAACTAATCTCTTTTAACATGCATGTATAAATATCTGACTGTACAAGTAATTTTGATGAATCACTGTTTGATAACATAAGTAAATGTCCCTGATAAATTTTATTGCCAATTAACAGTCTGGTACATTATTTGAACATATTTTCAACTAGTGCATGTTGATAATATAAAGTTTGAAAGACTGTCAATTACATTTCAGAAGTTTGAAGGAAAAGCCCATAGGTATGTACACTAGCTAGAGATGTATATTAACATGTACTCGTTCAGTTCTACCAGTGATCTGTCTCTGTACAGTGGTAGATTTACAAGGGCACATTCATCTAAATCTACTTCACAAATGTTAGCTAATTTCAAGAGTTTGTTTTATCTGAGAAAAATAACCTGCTATCCATAAATTAATATTCAATTATTTACTGTTAATTAGTCTTTATTGGTTCCTAATAATGCAAATGGAGTATAAAAAAAACTAAAAATGTAATTTTTTTAAAAATATACAGATAAAAATAATGAATCTTTAGGGAGCAAAATTATCTGTTGAAGCTTTGAGTTTAAGCGATACTTCGGTATTCTGGTTATGGGAGAGACATTCCTGGGATGTTTCATAGAAAATTTGATGCTGGTTCTTATTTTAGCTGAAATCAATACCTCAGTAACAGAAATTATATAACTAAAAGGGAGAAAGCAAATTTTAGTCATTCAGTGAGAGTCAGCAGTTCCACAAACCAAAGAAGCATATAAAGGAATAAGAAAGTAATTTTCCTGTGTTCTCTAAGCTGCAGCTCTGCTTTTGTTTCTGCTGTTCTTGTTGTTGCCATTGCTCTTTGTTTAATTTTCTTCAATATGTGTTTTAGAATATGATAGTTGAGTAAGGGTAGGAAAGCAATAGAAAAACTTGCAAAGAATAAAAGAATAAAGTGAAGACAAGACCCAAAATGAGGATGCTCTAATTTCACTATGTTTTGACAGATTTTCTGTAACTCATCATATACCAGTTGGATTTATCATACTCGAGTTTTCAAAAACTGAGTTAGTTCTTTTATGATTTCCCCTGAAAACTTGAGGAATGATGCCCGTATTGACATTTCATCTAATTCTCCATCTTCCTCTATCTATGTCATCTCCATTCCAAAAGTATATATAAAATTTCTATAGAAATCAAATTTTGACATATACAAAAGTGTCTATTTCAGAAATAAATGATTTACTAACCCATTTATGCGGAAGATTGCAATTTTTAAAATTTTGGTTGAAATAATGCATTTTACTTAGAAAATTCAAGGAAAAAGAACGGGAAGAGAAAAAATTCATTAGGTTCCATTGTAATGGGAATTCTGGAAATGGAACACTGGGCATTAAAATGTTAACAGATGAGCATTTAGAACCAAAAAACTTCAAAACATTTCTGCAGTCATGCTATTCAATATGAAAATATGGTCATATTTTATTAGAACATTCTTTCAATTGCTTCTTTCAAAACCTATCAAATTTCATCCTTTTTCAATTTGCTTTCATTGTTTGAGAAAATCAAATACATTTATCTGAAAACACACTTTTAAATTTTGTTTTTAAGCATGGTTTAAAATGTTTAAATGATTAAATTTCACAGTAGCACATGTAGTTATAGTAATTTAAGGTTCGAAGAATGAATACTAGAATTACAGGTATTGTCTTAGGTCAGATAGATTGCAAAGTTGCTCTCCATGATTCCCAGCTTTTGGTGTTCATGCCTTTGTGCATAACAAGCTCTGTGTGAATATTGGTAGTAACTGAAACTTGCTTCTATAGACGGTGGAAAAGAAGTATGATTCATTTCCCTAATGACATCATATAATACTCTGTCTTTGTAGTAGACTCATTCTTGTCATTGTCCTGGATAAAGGAAATGACCTTGTTAGGAATGCCTAGATCACTAGGAGTGTGTAAATCCCATAGAAACTAATAATGTTGTATAGAAAAATCAGGGAATTCCATGGCAACAGCAGTAGAGAAATACATTTGGTCAACAACCTGAATAATCACAAAAGGAAGCCTTTAGATGAGTATGCAGCCCAGTCTACTCTTTGATCCTGAGAAATCTGAATCAGACCATCTTTTAAACTATGCCTAGTCTCCTGAGGCACATACTCCATCCAGGAGACATTAAATGAGTGTTGTTTTCAACTGTTATCTATGTTATAACTTTTTACAGTCCTATAAAATAAATCCATGTCCCAATGGAAATGTTTTCAAATTTATTCAACAAATGTTTTATGTGCCTGTTCTGTTTGAATCAAAAGCCTCAGTAGTTGGGAGTATACTCTTAATGAGGAAAATATGATCTTTGATCCTGAAGAGTTTAAATTAGTGAAAATGAATCTATAAATAAAGTACAGCAACATACAACATTCTATAACAGAAGAGATGAATATTACAGACAAAGAGCTATGTGGTCACAGGGGAGGTTCTGTCAATATTTCTGCATTTTTTTCCTATCTCTGAAATTTCTTTTAATCAGAAGGAAATACTTTCATTAAAAAAAAAAAAATCATTGCTTACCGCAGGATCTGAGTCAATTTTACTGTGACATTCTCAATTTGCTGCTTCACCATACTAAATGTTGTTGCTCCATCTCCTCCTGAATTTCATACAAACTTTAGTTGGCTCTTTCTTTTGTTGTTAGAATACGAGCTCAGCCATGCTATATACTTTGTGTTTACTATCAAAAAATAAATATCGAGTTGTAATCTAAATAGTTTTGACAAGGTAGGAGGTAATAGACTAATCATTTCTTTACTTCTCCTCATCACTGGTGTCTATAAAATGATGATTTTTCAAATTATTGCATTCTTTCTACATTTACTATTTGAAATCCTCTTTGTAAACAGTATTAACAAACTGGAAACATTAGAGTATCTGCATCTAACCAACCAGGTATTCAGAAGCTGGAGCAATAATTATACAAGTTGGACCCTGCTACTGCTCAAGCTGATGGCAGACCTGGTGCCATCTTCCTGGTGCTGGTTCTGTAACCATGCAGAAGGCAAGTAATGGGTTCATGATGGCTTCCACTCAGATTTCATTGAAAGGCCAAGGAGACCAGGAAATGTGATGTTACAGGGTCACAGTCCCTCCCAGGATGCTCTGAGATGGTGATGCTCCAGGATGGTGGCTGAAGTTGAAGCTTCAGTGGAGATGCTAGGAAGCTGGAGATGACAGAATGGTGGAATGTCTGGCAAGAAAGGGCAGAAGCAGCAAGTGGAGCTGGCTCAAGAGCAAAACCATGTGGGCTGCAACCAGCAAGGTCATAATTTTGGGGCTTCCCAAGCCTTTCAAAGTCCATATGCAGATATTTTTCCTAAATTTCCATTCCTAGACTGCCAAGTAGAGCCAGTGAGATTAATCTCATCTTTTTTTTTTTTAAGAAAACTTGTATTTAAAAACCTTTTTGCAATATTTCAAGTGACAATTCAGCTCATAGATCTACATAGTGTGATAAGTGTCCAGGCAAACACACCTCAGCTTGTGGTAGGTGCTGTTTCCCAAGATGAGAGGAAAGAAAATATTTCTGTTTTCATGCCTCTGTAATCATGAATTAGAAGTAAACAGAAATACATCCTCGTCGATGCAGCCCTATAAAATTAAGGAAAGAGTCTCAAAGACATGTAATTCAAAACTGTCTGCTTGTTGTTAATTAGCTTGTGGAAATGAGATCGGTTGACATAGTTTATTAAGGCCTTTTGAAATGGTTTTGTGGTTACTGGCCTGTGTAAGTAAAGGTCTTTTCACTGACTGTCTGATCTTCCCACAGACTTTTAATAGCTATATAGTGCGTCTTACTGATGTCTAACATCCTTCTACAGTTGAGTGTTCAGTAATTACAATTCTTTATCACTCTTTTAAAATGTCATCTTTGAGTTCTGCACATAGCCTTCGTTTTATTCCTTATTAACATTACCGTAGCATTCTGTATAACCATTATAAAATAATAGAAGTAAACATTTTGGGAAGAACACAACATAAACAAATCTGTTTCTCTTTCATGCTTTCTCTCTCAAACAGTTAACATTACAGTAGTTTCCATGTGAAGGCTGCAAACCTAAACATAAATTTTATCATCTTCCAGGACTTCTTTTAGTGCACATTTTGTTTCTCTGTTGTTCTTAAAGTGGTGAACTGGTCTGATTTCTTACCTTATTATTCTCTGTTCTGGAAAATTACTTTAAAAACTTGATATTTTGGCCTTTCAATGTGAATTTTAAATTGGATGGATATAAGGCTTATGTTTTCACAGTTATATAACATAACCCCTGTCGTACAACTTTAAATGCTGTATATCATACATGTTTTAATAAGCTTTTTCTCAAAAGGATGTGCTATTTTACTGCTTATTGAAAAAAGTGAAAATACCCGAGTTAGCTGTCACACTGTAACGGCCAGTCTTTGGGTTGAGTGAAAACAGCATTTCATGAAAATGCTTCTGGTTTTGCTCACTGATTAAATTATCACACAAGTTACTTTCTCAAGGGAGAAATGCCGTATGGAGACATTTAATTTTTGCACGACAAATATTACAACAATGTTTATTCAGGGACCAGAAAAGAAAGTAATTAAATAATTGATAATAAATAATTTTTGTGCTCAATCAGTTTTCACCAAGACTACTTGCAAAGGAAACTTGTTTTCACGCTGGACTTTCTAGGAATGAAGAATGTAGTTATTGGTGTAACAGTGTATTTCCATCTCCTGTATATATGCTAACCCACAAGCCCTACTCACGGCTGTTTTTGCACCATCACTGGAAATATCAATATAGTGAAAACAGAAACATTCTCTTAGTATTACAAAGAAAATACTCTCGACATTACATTAACCGAATACCCATTTTGCAGGCAGAGCTGGGCAGACAACATCTACAGACGGAGCCTACAGACCATGACTCTGGCTGCTGTTTTGCAGACTTCAGTATTTGAATGGTGAACAGGTTTTATACTTGACGTTTACTTTTCTTTCCATGAAAGTATCTCCTTGAAATAAACTGAAGTTGATTTCTCGCTGAAATTGTATCTCCTTAGTGAGTGGGTAGAAGTCCAGAGTAGTTGTTCTTCGTGTGTCAGCGGTTCTGACTGCCTTGTTTCAGAGAGCATTGCTACTGAACATGGACCATCGAGGCTTCTAGAGCGAGAGAAAAGGGCTGCCACGGGCTCTGCAAAGACTGTTAATAGCCTCGGCCCAGGAGTGACACACATTTCTTCACTAAGTAGCCCCTGGTTAGAGTGGACCAAGTGACTCGAAGCTAACTTCAGAGTCCTGGAAAACGTACTGATGCCAGACAGCCAGGCAGCCCGAGGAACCAGATAACACTAGTTCTTAGAGTATGTATCCAAAATTTTGCCAGAAATTTTCAATAAGAGCCTAAAACAAGCCGTTTGGGGTCTCACTCAGAGGAAACAGAGATAATAAATAATGTCATAAAATCTGGAAATGGGCTGGGGATTTAGCTCAGTGGTTAGGGTGCCTGCCTTGCAAGCACAAGGCCCTGAGTTCGATCCCCAGCACCAAAAAAAAAAAAAAAAAAAAAAAAAAAATCTGGAAAATAATAATAATAAAAAAGTTTATGGCCGTGTTTTGGATGTGACTGAGATGAGCAAGGGACTACAAAAGACAGAAATGCTGAGTGAGATCACCTTGAGGAGGTCGTTAACTTCAGAAGAGCAGTTTCTGTGAACGTGGCAATTAAACTGTTTCTAGTGAAATAAAGAATTTGAAAAAAAGTTAGAGATATCTATACAGTAATTTTATGGGCCTATGGGGAAAACTTTGAAAAATGGACTCAAAGGCAATAAAGGATCATAAGGCCAAAGTGTTTGGTAAAGCTAAGAATGGAACAGAATGACAGAAAGTAATTAAAGAGGGATCAAAATAAAGCCTGCTCCTTGCATTGTTGGGCATTGTAGCTTTTGGTGAAATGCCAGCTTCCAGATGCTAATCGAATAATTTCTTTAGAAGTAAAGCTTGGGCTGTTTTTTCCTGTTCAATATCTGCTAAGGATGCTGAACATGAACTTGAATGTCAAATCTCTGCTTTACTTTGTTCATGGATGGGGCATTCTTTGGCAAAGAGACTTGAAGTTGAGACTCTCCACAGAGGCTTTCTGCTGAAACAGGAGCTCTGTGCTCCTCTGTCAGGCAAACAACAGAAGGGGTATTGTGTAAGGCCACATAAGCATAAAACTGGCAGATGCTCTTACTTTCAGCAGCTTAAAGTATTCTGTCTGAACAAAGCATTCATCAAGGGGCACACAATGAGGACTTCTAGATGTCAAAGGAAGAGATGGTTGAATGATTAGGATGCCATTTCAACAAACAAAATAGATTAGTTTCATTTACTCTCAATATAATTGTCTTTTTGTCTTGAATTTCATGACAGTATCTTTTTACTTTCAACAAAAACACTAAGAAAGCTTTGATTGCAAGTACAACTTTAATCACTGTCGAAACAGGAAAAAATAATTTAATGGTTAAGTAAAATTATATTGCTAAAGTTCTTTCTATTCAAGGTCATTGTAAAAAGCAAAAAATCATTATCCTTCTAAGGAATGTACAAATATTTAAAATAATTGTCTAGAACTATTAAAGTATATACCTTTGTGACTTTTGTACAATGTGCTGAAATTTAAAACAGAGAATAAAACTGCAAGATTTACATTGTTACGTCATATATGACCATAATGGAGAAAACAGTGTGGAATGTTATTTATGTGCCTGATTGTGGATGTGTGTGGAGGTATTCTTATAGAAAAAGAATTTCTACATTTTCATTTCTACATAAAATTAAGTATGATTTATGCATCAAAAATTTAAAATCATTTCTGATTCTTAAATGAATCACCAGCTAAATATCAGAGTGCTAAAGTTTCCTTATTTCAGAATAGTTGTCATTACAACCCATGAGCACTTCAATAATTTTAACCTCAATCCTCAATCAAATCATTCTATATTTTCATGTTCAGTATTAAATGATTGTGTATTTATGTAACAATTAGGTTTTTAGCCAGAAAATAAAGTTTTTTTCATCTCCAGATGGGTCAATATATGCATGGGAAAGTGCTGAGAATTTGATGAACTATTTGGGCTAGAATTTATCCTTCTGCTACATCATTATTGCTTAAGTAACTTCAATGTATCACAGAAGTTCATATTACTAGCACTGGAAATACCCAGGCTGATAGGCTAATTCATATACTTACTCTTCAACTTCAGACAAGTTATGTAATTGCGGTATATATGAAGTGGTATCATATCTTACCACAATGTTAAAAAGACAAAGTTACTTGTTTCATGGCATAGAAAAATTTCAAAATGCAGAGACGTAGGTGAAGCATTCAATAAATCCCAATTATTTTTCCTATTAAAATCATAGTTGAAACTGAAAAAAAAAATTACACAGCAATGAAAACACAAAATATATAAAGGGCATAAATGCAAAGTTTAAAATTAAAACATATTTGTTTAAATGTCAGAATTTTCCAAGGTTCCTCATTAAGCAATATTAACATGATAGGAAAATAGTAATAAAAGTTCATTATCATAAGGAAGATAAGAAAGAAAAAGCAGCATATAGAAACATGCTAATACCCAAGTTTGTTTGTTTTCCAGAAAGAAGATAAAAATGAAAACGAAGTGCTTGCACAGAAGTGTAATTAGCAGCAAGTTCTCCAGAATACCATGAAGATTTACAGACCTTAGATGCCAAAAGTAAAAATTGAGATGAAGGAGGCGGTGGGATGAAATGATGCATGTGGAGAAGTTCTCCTTCCAAATTACTTCCCCAGTGTGTGAAGCTTATCTATACCTCATGAATGCACAGTCTTTTGGAGCATATAAAGCTAACATTAGATTTAGGTATGAATAACAAAAATGTCAATGTAATATACTAAAGTGAAATTTTTTCCACAAAAAATGAATAACAGCCTTACCGACGTCTTATCCCATAACGTTGACAGTAGGTCACAGACAGCCCATGAAAAGCATTGTATTCTTTTTTAATACCTGAAATTTCCTATAGAAAAATCTGTGCATGTGGCAATATTACAATGGGACAATTAAGTTTTTTTTTTAACCCAATTATTCTACAGCCTAGCTCTTCTTAAACAGGTACCCAAATACAAGCACTTAAATAATTTTTAAAACACACCCAGTGAATGAAAGATGAGTGAGCATTCAGGGAATGATGGAAAGTAAGGAAATTAAAACATATAAACAAAAAAAGAAACATTTAAATATAACAGTAAATACAAACAGTACAACTAAATTTAGACTAATAAACAAAATACCTTTAGTGAGGTAATAAATAATAATGAATCTGAATCATCTAGGAAAGTCTGGGACACACTGAAGTGAGAAAAAATAGCCACAGTCACTTAAGAAATTGGTGAAGATCGGTGTGAATATCAGTAAATACTGTGGTTGTTACTAGGCATAGTGGTAGTGATAATATAGCTTTTGGAACATTCACTGTGTCTGCAGATGAGTCTTTTGACCACTACACCACCTGTATTCACCTGTTTTATCTAGTGGGTGGGAAAAAACCTTATGAAAGCTTTTTGATTCCAATTAAATACTTGGAAACAAAAGGAAAACATCATATCTAACCACAAGCAATTGTACAGAGCTACCCACATTCTACCACACAACTTCAAAAAACAACGAGACATTGGAATGCTTCCATTTACTTAGAAAGTAAGGAAAGCTGGATATGGTTAAGCCTTTGAAGTTTCTAAAGTAGATTCTTTAATAAATGAATATGTCACCAACTCAGGTATAATAAAAGTCACAGTCCTTGTAAATTATAATTGTGATGGAAAATAAATGTAATTGTGAAAATAGAAAGCATAAAAGTGGAGATAGCCCCAATTGCAGAAAAAAAATATAATTACAATAAAACGATATAAGAAAAATTGGAAAATTCAAAATGAGTAGCAAAAGTACAGTGTATGGAATTTTCAAAAAATTAGTACATGGAATCACCATTTCAAGGTTCAGCAGAATCATTACTATTAATAAATGAAACTATAAAGACATCCACCAAGATATGTCATTGTAATGTACTTGAACAGATGCTTCCATGGAGGGAAAATGACTTTTGATATAATGAAAATTAAATAACATTAGAATTATAAATGCAACAATGAATTACAGAGGATTATCGAAAAATGTCTTCAAATTCTTGAGAAAATACAATGTTAAAATTACTAGACTTTATAAATCTCCTTTGAAATTCAAATAAGGACATTTACTGAATGAAGAAAAAAATAATTCTCCTAGGATGATAGTACATGTGAACAGAACAGGGATATTTTTAAAGAAAGACACATGATCAAGAAAGAAAAGAAAATTTTGCAAAGTAAAAAAAAAAAAAAAAAAAAAAAAAAAAAATGGAGCATCATACTGTCATACTGAGATTCTGCACAGAGAAGAAGAAACATGACCTAAATGGGAGTAAGGTATTCAGGTTGAAAAGCAGTTTTCAGCATTAAAAATAGTAACAACAGATATTAGCAAAAATCTTTCATTGAAGGGACACAAGAAAACTAATATGAAATATTAAGTAACACATTGAGCCCCTTATAAATAAGTACTGAAAACATGAATGGATTGCATAAACACCATTATCTTTAATATTTCAGTAAAATTAGTTTACTTGATTCTATATTATGAGTGACAAACCACAGTACTTTCAGGAGAGATTTTTCAGGTGCTACTTCATCTGTCTTTGCCTTGACATTTTCTCAGGAGGACAAAAAAAGGAAAAAAAATAATTTGTTAAATTAAAAAAAGAAGTACTGTATTTCCATAGTCAATTGCCTTAAGTCCCTCCAAATACTATGGTTGAAAGTGTAAGGGAAGAAAGAGAGAATATTCTCTCCCCTCCATATATATATACATATTTCTAAAGTTGAACTTTATCTGTCACACGGTTTTCCTTTTTTTTTTTTTTTTGGTCAATATTCCAGTTCTATATGCATGTCCAGGATTCCTCCCAAATTGCAATATCAAACATAAAGGTGAGATTTAAAATTCTATAATTGGTACATATCTAAATTTTCTCATCTGTATATCACCACGTTGACGTTTTCAGTTCAGTTTTTATATTATGGGATTGTGTTTCTCTTGGTTTAATTGATAAAATGTAAGTGTTCTTGGGGAAAAATGCAGAATTAACTTTATCCGGTTTGTTGTAAACTTGGCTAGTTAGACCCAAATCTCTCAAGTGCAGGAAGAACTGAGTTAAATGGTTAGATATTAACAACAAACAAAATCTAAGCTCAACATGGTGGTACACATCTATAATCCTAGCCCTCTGGTAAACTGATGCAGGAGGATTGCAAGTTTGAATCCAGTTTGGGTAAAAAGTGCTGCCGAATTTGTTCAAGTCTTTTCCTTGCAATTATTGTACATTGTGAAGGAAATAAATTGATGGAAAAGCAACTATAAAGAAAACAATAGGCCTGTCTTTCATTTTGAATATCAGTTTAATTGATAAAAATCTTAATGTGAATTTTAACACAATAATTCAAGGCAAATTTGTGTTCCTATTCTATCTGAGAAGAGATCATTGTAGAAAATAAAGTGCTCAGTGGAGTGAATTTTTCTTTGAGTTTCTTATTTCTACCAAGTACAAATAATTCTACCTGAGAAATTAGAAATTTGGTGCTATCCAAATACAACAACAAAAAAATCAATAACTCTCCCTCCCCTTTTATTTATTTATTTTTGGGGGGTGCTGGGGATTGAACTCAGGGCCTTGGGCTTGTGAGATAAATACTCTTACTACTGAGCTAAATGCCCAGCCTTCCCTGCACCCTCTTTTTAAATTGTGGTACTGGTGATTGAACCCAGGGCTTTTGGAGTAAGCTACATTCCTAACCCTTTTATTTTCTACTTGGTCTTCCTAAATCACCAAATTAACTGGGCTGGGTTGGAACTTATGACCCGTCAGAGTGCTGGGATAACATGTATATGCCGCCAGGCCTGGCTTCACTTTCCAATATATTACAAAGATTCTTTGATGCTCAAAGAAAGATGGAATTGCCTCCGTGGACCTTATAAAATAAACACAATGGGCTTATTTCACATTCTCTTAAAAGTTATTATTTGTAAAACATGCATTGCAAAGAAATTCATTCTATTATTATATTCACAGAGCAATGCAAGCTAACTCCTGGATAATATTTTCCATTTTTCTTACTACCTACAAAAATTATTTTTTATTTTTAAATAGATATATAAACCCTGTTTAATACACTTTTAATTGAGAAAATAAAAATATTCTTTCACTTTCAAAAATACCATCAAAACTTTCTTTTAAAAAACGTTACTGTGCATTTAAAAGATTTAGTTTATATTTTTCATGGGATTATTTATTTTAAAACCATTATAGCTATAATTATCTACAAATGAGATGTTACAGGATGGATTTTGCAGTAAAATTGTATAGCTTATATAAAATACTAAGAATACATTTACAAATGATAGAGTTTCATATTCTTTTAAAAATTCATTTCATGTTTATGCTCATTTAAGGATATATATATTATATACTTGAGTAGTTGATTTTGACTGCCATTCTTTTTATCACACATCCACACAACACCATGATATGGAAACAGAATACGGTATTTTCAGGAAGCTATTATGCTGTCGATATCCATATCAAAGGCTGCTTCCCTAATTTTGTTTTCCTGATAAGATGCTAACTTATTTTTGGCAAAATGTGCCTGTCAAATGCTGAGACTATAATAGCAGCAAATTGTTTCATTCATCAGGAAGGGACAATCCTTTTCAGAAATATAATGCGATGGTATCTTACATTTCCTGCCCTGCTCCAATTTTGAAGAAAATTCTTTCCACTATATTTTTACAGTGTAAAGTGTTATGATGTAAAATTTTCCTTAAATCATCTATTGTAAGTATCAAACATCTACAAAGACATGAATAGTTAAGAGTTATGGCTGTTACAACTGATTTACATGCAATAGCAAGCACGTTTAAATGGACAGAATATAGCTATTTTATGTAATTAAATATATAACTATATATATATTTATATTTTAACTATATTTAATCTTCCAACCATTTACAAGTGTACAAAATAAACATACTCTACAATGAAATGGAAATTGACAGTGTGAGGTAGGATTTCATAATATTAATATAAATTATTTTACTATTGGTCATCCATTAATAGATTTTATCATAATTATGTGACACGTTTTAATGAGGCTGGCAGCCAGGTGAAAGTATGGTAGAGAAGACATAATTTTCCTAGTTTTTTGTATGATTTTATGTTCATTACAATGACGTCCTGCTGCCCTTGAAAATTGGAAGTAGTTTTGCTTACAATTCAAGCAGAGTACAACAATCCGGCTAAAATCACATAAAGAAATCATAAGGGCATGATTGGTTACTAGAACTGGGTGTCAGTCAATCTAAGGTCTTTAGGTTGGAGAACAGAAACGTGAAAAATCATTGATTTTTCTCGGCTGGAATATAGACCTTAATAAATTTGTGATTTAAGAAACACTTTCTACTATACATTTTTCTGAAAGCTTAGCAGAAGGAAAAGAGAATTTCAAGTATTTGCCCAGGTGAAATTTAATGTTGGTTTGTAAATGCCCTGTGAAGTATGCGCAGATTTTTCTGAGTTTCTTTTGTGTGGTCTGTCTTTGTGTTTTGAATTAAACTTACTGACCGATGCACAAAAATCATACATATTAGTGGCAAAATATGCTGTTTCAATACATATATACATTGTGTCATGTTTAAACATATTTCTGCAAATATTTGTAATTTCTTCATGATGAAAACCTTGAAGACCTTTTTTTCAGACTTTTGAAATTTGCTGTACAATATTGTTACCTATTACATTCACCTGTGCAAAAGAATAGCAGAAGTTCTTGCTCATACGTAACTGTAATATATAACCTACTGGTATTTTTGAACAGAAATTTTTCCAAGACATCATTTCTATTTTGTGCTAAACCCACATTTCTTACCTTTTGAAGTACCAGTCACTGCTAGTTCTTACTTTATTTCTAGTTGAACTCATTGTGGAAGGAATTTTATCAGTAGGAAATAGCTATCATAATATTGTGAAAGAAATGGTTCTTAGATCATCACTATGAGTTACAATCACAAGTTTCTCAATGTATTCAACAGTGCTGTGAACTCACACATGAATAATGTTACTTTTTCATCTGTAACACCAAGATATAAAGCTAAATTAGGTTCTACTCTGAACCGGATTTTAGCAGTATGATCCTAGACTAAGCTTCATGCCAAAAAAGTAAATGTGGGTGACACAAGAAATTAGTTTTTTTCCCCCAATTACAAATGTTTCAAAATTACATGCTAATGGATGCTAATTAAACACATATTGTTAGATTTTTTTAAAGTTAATTTTTTCAAACAATATATCTTAAAATCAAGTTATGCGGTACATGTGATATGTGTATTTGTATATGTGTGGACATAACTAACGGTAACAGTGCCATCATTTTTTCTGAGGACATTGAAAATGAGATTTCAAATTTTTCATTTTTCTTTCCTACAATTATTTTGTAACAACAAATTTTAATCTACTCTTATGATATAAATTGTAAACGTCCTCCAAAGGCCTATGTTTTCCTTGCCAGCCCATGGTACAGTGGGAAGAGGTGGGATGTTTAGGAGGTGGGGAGCAGTGGAAGGAAGTCTGGTCCTTGGAGGTGCGCCCTTGAAGGGGATGTTAGGAGGCCAGGCCCTACCTGTCTCTCTCTCTGCTTCTCAGCTGTCATGTGGTTCAGCTATGCTGAACTGTGCAGTGTTCAGCCACATTGTACTGTACAGTGGTGAGAAGTTGACATAAAGTTTACAAATACTAAATAAAACTAGAGTTGACAAAAATACACAATATGATTACAGCTCTTAATAACATATTTTAATTCACAAAGAATATTTTTTAATTTAATAAACATACTGTTGGGCATACAATTCAATTAGTTGTAATGATAAATAAGTAAAATATTATAAATGAAGAAATAAAGTTATTCTGAATTCCACATTTTTTCCTTTTTTTATTAAAGATACATTTATATGAAAATCATCACACATGAAATAGCTTAATGACAGTTACTGGCCTTAAAATTCAGATTACTTTTATAAAGAAATGTATCCTTTTGAAAAAATACAAATACAGCATAATTTTCTTTTATTACTTTGATTAAAATTTGCAAGACTATATCCGTGTACTTTCAATTTAAAACAAAAACAAAACAAAATATTTTACTTAAATATTATAAATAAAAATCATTCTAATAGTTTATTTTGTATGTGTATTAATCAGATTTTGTAGAATGGAAACCAAACTTTTATGTATTTGTATTTTATACAAGTTCATAAAGTTATTAAAATAATCAACTTTACGACTTTATATCATCACTTTCCAACAAAATTTAGTTTTCTAGACTTCACTCACTGAAGCCAATTTTATTTCAAGTTGTACCGGAGGAAGTTACTTATCAAGTTCCAAGACATTATTGTGCTAAAATTAGGCAAATTACATGTTACATCAATCCTCAAGTTTCACTGCATATCAAATGAGATCATACAATTCCTTTGGGATAACTGAATTTGCCCTAAAGTACAAGTCGGAAAGTTCACATAAGTTCATAGTCAATTATCTATTTTTTGAATGAGAACCCATATTGAATAATATGCAGGTTATTGTTAATTGTGAGAAATTGTTTTCTGACTTTATAACACTCATCTGCTTATTAAAGAGCAAATATAAATGCAGAGCTTAAAATCATAAATAATATTTTGTCACTGGAACATATTATTTCTCTTTTTTATTCAATATGAAATGAACCGTAGACATATTGTTCAAACAAACATTATTTTATTCTAAATTGAAATATCTGTAGGACCAAGAAGAAGTACATTATTTATGAATTTGTATTTGTTTGGGGCTCTGTATTCTAGTCAAATATCTATGTATTTTGTGCACTTTGGGATTTTTTTAAGATCTTGTTTTATAATAGAATAAGCTTTAAATCAAGTTCTGAGATATTAAAATATAATATCTATATTTTATTATGTTGGCATAGTTATTGTTAGACACAGAGTAAAAAATTAAGTATCGGCTGGGGATTTAGCTCAGTGATTAGAGTGCTTGCCTTGCAAGCACAAGGCCCTGAGTTCGATCCCCGGCACCACAAAAAAAAAAAAAAAAAAAAAAATTAAGTATCATCCCCAGAGGAAAAAATATGTAACAAAGATAATTTTTGAAACAATCCATTCAATCTTCAAAATAATATATTTGATCTTACAACTAGGAATGTCTACAATGAATTTTTAAGGGAAAACATGCCTAAATCACATTTAACTTACAGCACAGCTAAATCAGATACCTTTAATAATCTTCGGTTGATCTGTCCTCCTTACTCATTGCATTTTAAAGGAATAAACAGAGAGAGGTTCGTTAAGTACAAGGTACAAAAAATAAATAAAGAAAGAAACAAGAAAGAAAAGAATAATGATAGTGGAAAACAAAGTTTTGAATTTGTTTATAAGATAATTTTTAAACAAGTAAAACTGAAGCAATAGGTTGAGATTCTCTGGTTGTAATAACTGAGATTATTCACAGTGGAATTATACAATCTGAAACAGTGGGAAAAGATGAAAAGAGAAATCTTGCAGCAGACAAATTTTTGTCACAGAGATCCTCAACATCTGGCTACCCCTATCAAAATTATGTCTGCAGTGACTGGGGAATCTCTACCGTGAACAAAATTGGAGCTAAATATGAAAATTCAGGGTGCTGTTATAATAAGTTATTTGTTGTTTTGGTACTAATTCTCAAAAATAAGCAAAGAAATTCACCAGGTAGTACATTCCACATGCCTAGAGATCAACCTTCAGAATCTGGGGAAAAATCCTAGAACATTCGTGCATGATTAATCTTTTATTGCATAGTACCATGAAGTTTATTCACTAAAGTATAAATTTGTATAACTTTAAAAACAATAAGAAAATCATTGATAATTCTTTATTAAAATGAAAAGCATCTTTACTTGTCAACAAAAATATTAAAATAAATTTAAAGAGATTTTATTAATTTACTATTATAATTATTCTTTTCCATCAGTCTTATAAGTAAAATAGATAGGTTAAAAAAAAAAACCTAAGTATACAAAGAAAATTTTAATGTATTATTACATTAATTGTTTTTTTCCTTTCTTTTTTTTTTTTTACATTAATTGTTCTCTGTCTTCCTTGGATATAGAAGTAATGTCAGAAAGCAGGACAAAATCAGAAAATCCAGGTTATTTTAAAGATTCTGCTGTAAGAATTAGGAGTCTAAGAGTCTTATCTTGGCTTTGCCACTAATTTGGTGTAGAAAATGTATGAACTGTTTTAGAGGTCAATTTGCTGTTTGTAATTAGTGAGTAGATTATGCTAGATTATTTTTAATCCTGTTATTACCCTGAATACTCTGAATTTTTAAAGTATTCACAAAAGAATGACAGAATGTCTATGTAACAGTTAGCCCATGATAAAATCCGGCCACCAAAGCAGCATTCTTCAAGTATAAAGCAAAATCAGATAAATATCAAAATTTTGAGTTATTTTGATTTCTCTATAATGATTTTGAAACTATTTTTGTTAAAATCTTTCTATGATAAGTTTCATACAAATTAAAACATACACATTTAACACAATTTTGTAATTCAATAAGTTGGATAACTAATACACATTTTCAACATACTTGATCAACAAGTAGGTCTTTAGAAATATGCTTGAAGATTAATTTGCCATAATTTGCTCTTGTACAATTTTCAGCTTCATTTATACCTGATGTATAGATGAAGCAGTTAAAACAGTGTGCTACAAGTATATTCTGTACTACAAATATATTCTTTCATTATCCAGGTGAAATTTTACCACGTTGAGATATGCTGCTATTGTGTCAATCATAAAATGAATTATATTAGCAGGTAGGTAGATGCATAGTTTATATTAAATCTCCTTTTTTTTATATTTATCATCTGCCTTACTAGTTTTTGTAGTAGCTCTTTTACTTTTACTTTGAAATGACATATTTACTATGGCAAATATTTCTCTAACTAAATATTTATTTCTTCTAAGAAATTGTTTCATTTTGGTATTTTCTTCTAGTCCAAATGTTTGTTTCAGTAGCAAATATTTGTTCTCCCAGAAATTGGTTCCAAAATGGACGATTACTTTCAAGGGTTTTGGCAACTGTGTTTTACAGCCAGTAGGTTGGCCAACTCTCTTTCCATCTGCTACTCCTGGTTCCCTGATCCCCCCCCCCCCCCAATTAGCCAGAAACACTTTAGACATCCCAGTAGCTTCTTGGAAAAAAAACAAAATTAAACATGTGTTCCTCTATGGTAAAACAGGCACTCACAACAAGCTAGTCAGTAAAACCTTGCGGGGAGAGATGGTATATTACTTAAATGCTTCTGAAAACTGGTGCACTTTCATTCAGTCTTTCTTTTCAAGTGAATTCACAGCCTTTTACAAAAATTTTGTTAATACTTAAAGATATATTTTATGATATATATTTGGGGGCACTGAATTAGGAAAATAAAATTTAGAAGTTTCAACTTGTTAATTGACTTTCCTAATAAAAAGCTAATTTAATTTGTCTTCGCTAACGATGTAAGTATATATAAATATAAATATTCTGTTTTTAAAAATATCAACATAAGACAAAAAGAAAGCATATTATATCTACGATTGCTCTAATTTCCGAGCTTCCCAAATAAGGAATGATGAACTAGTAAATTAAATATTATAGGAAATTCTATCATTTCATGTAATTTTATAAAATTTAATTTGGATGTCCGTATCAGTTAGGGCTCACTAGAGGAACAGTTTTAATATCATATGCGTAACATAATATATCTGCTATTATGTGTATAATATGTCAAGGATTTAAAAGGAAGTTCAGAATGGTCACCTTCAGAGTACAGTCGTGCTGAAGAGCGCACAGCATGCCCAGACACGGCAGCAAGCTGCAGGGTCTGAGCTGAGGACTTGAAGGAACCGGGATGTCCAAAGGGGATGGCAAAGACCAGGGCTACTCCAAAGAAGAAAAACAAAAGACCCTCTTCTTCTTTCCCTTTGTATTGCATTGAGGCTGCAAGCCTCCCGCCTGGTGCCAGCCCCACTTAGGTGGGTCTTGTCTCGGTTTGTGGCCTACGTGTGAAAATCATCCACAGACACACCCAGGACGGCACTCCGCATCCATTAGGCACTTTCTTAATCTAGTCAAGATGACATCACAATTGACAATCATACATGTCTTATTTGACAAGGTTTAGGAAATGATTAGTGTAAAACCCACTTAGCAAATTTAATCACTCAAACAATGACACCTTGATGATATATAATAGTACCTGGAAAAGGAGATTGGAGATACCTTAACTTGTATGCTTTTCACATGGCGGCAAGTGTTGAGTGGAAGGGGAATCGGAGCCCACCTATTTTTCTGCTCCTTTAAAATACAAAATCTCTTAGAACAGTGTTACCTATTTTCCTCATCCCAAGCACATAAAGAAGCCTAGTATCGTTCTAGACTACTGTCGCATTGTTTCCCCCTTCCACACTTCTGGGTCACTTTCTCATTGTTTTTATATTTCTGTGTAACAAATCCACTGGCCTCCTTTCCACGCATTCTTTGCTCTTTGACTTAAGTTCAAAGCCCACTCTGGAAACTCTGAACAAGGACTTGATATGGCCATTTGATTCTGAAGTGCTTGAAGTTCAGCACTGCAGAACTTTTAAGAGG
>PVJO010025542.1:8117-22683 GCA_004026905.1 Hystrix cristata
CCCCTCCCCTTTCCTCTCTTTCTCCTCTTTCCTCCCTTCTTCCCCTTTCTTTGTTTTTTCTTCCATTTTTTAAATTTTTTTTTGTTTCACGAAACACTCCAATCATTTTTTGCTGTCATTAATTGCACTGTGCTTTATTATTTTCTGAACAAACAGCTGAAGAGCATGAACTAAACACACTAGTTACAATTGTGTGAGTCTCCTTACTGCTTTTACAGTTTATAAATTCAGCAGCTGGGGGAGCCTGGTTCCAGAACTCTCACAGATACCAAAATCCCTGAGTGCTCAAATCTCTTTCTTACGTAAAATAACGTAGTATTTGCATATAATTTATGCACAGTCTCCCATATTATATCATCTCTAGATTACTTATAATAACTAATACAATGTAAATGTTATGTGAATAGCTGTTATATTGCATTATTTAGGGAATAATGACAAGAAAAATAGTCTGTCTGATTTGAGACATTTGTGGGAAAATGGATGCACCTAGAAAATATAATGCTGAGTGAAATATACCAGACACACAAAGCTTAAATACCATATGGTGTCTCTCATTTGAGTGAGGCACAGTACAAACAAAAAGAATAATGAATGATGGATAGACGAGGAAAAGAAGATGGATCTCTTGGAACAGCAAAGGCATCCATGGGAAAAATCATGAGGGTTAAGGAGAAGGGGAAGGAGAGAGAAGGAAAATATGCCATGTACAGGAACCTAGTCACCTCACTTAATGCAAACATCATATGCCATGACACAAGCTAAGATTAATAATACCAACAAGAATGAGAAACAGGATAGAGGAATTGAAAGAGCAGAGGAGGAGGGGAAGGAAGGGGAAAGACATTAAAAAAGAAAAAAGAAACAAGCTGTTTTATGTTTCTGTGCCCACTCTCCAAGATGACTGTAAACTGCAGGAACTGCAAACATGTACTAATAAAATTAAAAACTAAAAAAAGTCTGTCTGTGTCTATATAGATGCAATTTTTCCCCAAAGTATTTTCAGTTTAGGTGGGTTGAATCTGCAGGCACCAAACTCCAATCTTAAAGAGCCTGACTACATCCATTGGCTCTCATTGGGAAAATACTCTGATAGGTAGGTAGATAGATCAATTGATACAGATAGATAGATAAAGTAAGTATGTAAAGACAGCACTTCCTACCCCAAAAGAGTGACTAGAGGCCTCTGGTGCTTGGAGATAGCTTTCTTATCTTGACAACTTTAGGACATCACCCACAAACACCTTTGGAAATGCTATAAATATCACCAGGGCAAGATCAGGAAACAGAAGAGAAGCCTGGCAGGGTGCTTAGTCCGCCTACTGAGCAAGTCAATTATTCCGAGGCTGGGGGACGTGCCCGGGCACCTGCAGCGTAGGCAGGGGGACAGGAGAGAAGTGGGCTTCCTCCTCAGAACGAGGACAAACACGGGCATGGTGACCCCCAGGCCCTGGGCCATCGACAGTGGCCCCCAGAGAAGTATGGGAAACCAGGAGTCCAGGGCCTGAGGATGTATGAAAACAGAGAAGGAATCAAGCAGCCCAATGCCAGAAAGCAAAGGCAAATGCAGGTCACGTGCAGGGCAGCCCGAGACCCAGGTCATCACGGGGAGAGTCGGAGACGCGCTCCTGGTTGCAGCTCTACAGACGATAACGGTGAAGATAAGACCAGCCGGTATTTCCTAATAGTTACTGTGACCTGCCCATGTTCATACTGACTCCTCACAAGAGCTCCCTCAAGCCACATACTGCTATTATCCCTGTTTTACAAACAAGGAGACTGAGATTTAGCAGGTGTAAATGCCTTGCCCGGGGTTAGATTTCTAGATGCAAACTTTGCAAAGCAATGGAACATTTTTCCTTTTTTTCAACCATAATCCCAATAAAGCCTACAGAGTGGCAAAGGAAAGGCTCCTGGGCTGCTGAATCCCAGCACACCATAGAACCCAACCAGAGAGCCAGCCTGATACTGAGGGGAACGCCGAGGGGTGCGGGTCTTGCAAGGTCACATGGAGCTGGGGAGCGGGCGCCCTCCCCACACCTCACCAGCAGCTGAGGGCTTCCTCACGAAAGCTTGCCCCCCTTCAGTGCAGCAGGACCAAGAAACCCGCCTGCACCCAGCACCCACGACATTGACGAGCACCTGTGCGCCCTTTCCTCTGACTAGATCGTCGCCAAGCCCGGGGAGCCAGGCCTGTCTTAACGTCTCCCCGGGTGCCTAGCACAGAGGCTGGTGCACAGCTTGCAAAACAAGGGACAAATAAATGGGCATGTGGACGCTTGTTGTAGAAATAACTCCGCACACCTCACAACACACTTTCACGTGTCCCAGTATCTTTGATCTTCAGAGCATAGAGAGAGAAGTATAATTCCAGCTTCGCAGATGAAGAGCCTCAGAGACCTAAAAGGGAGTTTCTTTACCAAAGACACAAGCCAGGAAGTAGAAGAGCTCAGCTTGCACTTGGTAATATAATGTTGCACTTATAATTCCAACTCCCAAAAGCCAACAACTAAGGAAAAGGACTGTGTGATTCCGCTTATTTGAAACACCCGACGTTGTCAAGTGACAAAAACAGAGTGCGCTGGGCACCTGTGCATGGGACAGGGCCCTGGAACGGTGTGGCCCTGGGGGTGAAGGGAGGCTACACTGCACAGCGAGTGCACTCCGGGCCCTCAGCTGCGGGTTTAAAATGGCTACTACGTGGCACATTTTCTGTCATTTGTATTTTAACACAATTAAATGTGAGCAGAAGGATTTTAAACACTTCATCTCCGTTAATCCTCGTAACGGATTTATGAGGCCAGTACTACTTGATCTCTGTTGGAAAAATGAGAAAATTGAGTCACAATGAAGCAACCCAGCCCAGATCACAGAGCTAATAACCCAAAAACCAGACCCGATGAGTCTGAGCCAGCCACTGCAATAAATGAGCCAATAGGAGAGCAGAATACAGCTCGACAGGGAATTTGCTGCTGGAGAAAAGGCTGAAGATTAGCTTCTTGTATACTAAATTTGTATCTGTACTAAATACTTCACCATCATCATCACACCAGGACATGGAAAACTGTTCTCTTTTCATTTAGTCCCCAGGCGAAAGAGAGCATTAAGGAGGAGCCTACATTCAAAGCACAGCATCTCTGTATTTAGATATAATCTGAGTTTTATATGTTTGCCTATGTGACCGGTGATGTTTCCTTTGCCCATTCCGCGCCCCTGAAATGGAGAGAAATCACAAACACAGCGGCTGTGAACACTAACGAGACAGCCCGTGTAAAGCACCAGCCTCGTACGTGGCTCAGTGAACGTTAGTTCTCATTCTCACATAAAAAAGTTGAGGAATAAAAATATCTGTCCTCAATTCTTAATGCTCCTGTTCTGGCACAGTCTTCGGCCACTGGGTGTGTGTAGATGCCCCGATAGTGCTGAGAAGATTAATGTGTGGGCTGCTCTTCCAGACCTCACATGGTAAAAGAGGGCTCAGTAAGTCAAAACGTAGTCGTACGAAAGAAATCTTCCCGTTTCTGACCCAAACGCCCTCGCCGTGCCGAGAGCCACATCCCGTGGCCCTTCCCACCGCGCCTTTCCTCCTGCATGCTCAGTGACCCAACCGCAGCTTTCCACAGCGTCACTCCAGCTGCAGTGTGGCTGAAAAACCAGGCCTAAGGATGGGACGGGGCTGAACGGAGCCAGGGAACAGCGGGTCCAGTACTGTGCGGCCAGGTACTGTGTAGGCACACAGAGAAGGCAGCTCTGCCGCAGTCCGCACTCGTCTCTGCGTCCTTCGCCACTTCGGTGGCTCCCACTCAGGCTGCCGCCATACTTGTGAACCCAGTTCTCAGCCAAGGCGGTGGGAGGGAGGCATACGCCTTCATCTTTGCTTCAGCTATTGAGTAGAGGGAGTATAAAACATCAGGGAGAATGTAATCTCTGAATCACATTTGAAACCCACCTTCAGGGACCTTGGGGAGCCTCCTTTCTAATGCAGAGACGCAGAACGGTGTAATAGTTATAATATGAAGAGGAAAGTTATGGAGGGGACACCCTGCTTATCTGCTTATCTTGCTCCTGGCTTATGTAAGTCCTTGAAGGACAGTGATGACTGCATGTGTTAAGCCTACAAAACTAGAACAAGAAAAGATAATTTACCCCCGAAGAGAGATCAGGAGAAGTTGCAGAAGAAGATAGCTGACTTGAGGAGGTGCGGTGTCTGGCACCAGAGGTGGACTCTGAGGGTGGGCACACTGAACACAAAGCCCCACAGGGACAAACAGACATGAGAGAAGACGATTTACAAGGAAGGGGGACCGGCAAACACACCAGGAAGGAGACAGAAGAGAGGGAAAGGGCGGGAGGAGTGGAAAGGAACACAGAAAGAGAACACACCTGTATTCCACGGACAGTTCCATGGAGAGATGATCCCCCACTGCCCGGAAGAGAGGTAATTTCTGTGAAACATTCATTAATTTATTCATTTGTTTATTCAAGAATCTTTTCTAAGCGTATGATTCAGAGCTGGAATGTACCAAAGGTGAGTGGGAAGATGCAGGGCTTGTGTTCAAGCCACTTAAGGTCTACAAAACACAACAGATGTGCAAGCGGAGCAGCAATATTACAGCCTGATAGTTATTGTATATCATATATTAAGCACTAAACATGTTTACTTTAAAGATCACATAGTCTTAATAGTAAGTGCTCTTGCTGTTGCCATCAACAAGAGCACACTAAAGCTTGGAAAAGTTCAGTAATGTACCCAAGCACACAGCGCTAGCATAGAGTAAAACTGAGATTTGAAATCAAATCGAGTAACTGTCTGACTCATCCACTCTTAAGAATTATGACACTCTGACCCCAAATTCTCAGCAGAGGTCTGGGCAAGGGGGAAGAACAGAGGCAAAAACAGTTACTCCCACCTGGGGTCAGGTCGTTTTACAAAAGGCTTCTGCGAGGACCCGAGCTGAATCATGCAAGATGTGGATAGCTATTCAAGCAGCAGGTGGGAACAAGGATGGCAAGCATATTCCAGGGATAAGAAGCAGCATGTGCAAACACAGGAAGTGAAAAGCAGTCCCACGTGCTCCGGAACCACAAGGAATTTGGAGAAGGTGGAACACCAGGTGGAAGGGAGGGCGCCAGAGAGGAAGCTGCAGACACTGGACAGGATCAGAAGACTGCTGCACTCCAGGCTACATAATTCTGAGTTTTCTCTTACAAGCACTAGGCAACTACTGAAACGGAATAGCAAGATGACAAATAAGCATTTTAGAAATCTCTGGTAAACTTATGGCTGGATCAGAGGCTAGAAGAGCAGTTACGGAGAGCACCACAGTATTGCGCAAGGCTAAGACATTTCCTTTTCCTCCTGGGCTCATGGCTAAACTAAACCACTTGTCCTGGCTTCCCGTAGGTGAAGCCTAAGTGACTTAGTCCTAATGAAATGGAGGTAGAATGGTGCACATCATCTCCAGGTCTCACCCCTGAAAATCTTGTCCGAGATTCTTATATTTTGTATCCCATCTTCTGTAAGCAGAGGGGATGTTGCTGGGCAGATGATGGTGGCCTCTCTGGATGATCGTGTGGGGCCCTAGATGGCCTCCATGGAGCAGGAACCACTGGCAACCCACACTGACCTACAACATGAGTAAGAAGTACTTTAAACCACAACAAAGCCTGACGAGCCTCCACTAGGACAGTGAGAACTGGAAAAAAGGATGGATATCACAGACTCTCAGAAGGTAGGCTAGAAAACCAGGTTACGCCTGGATCGGGGAATCCCCTTTCTCTGCCTGAGAAGGAACAAACATTCATAAAAAGATAGCCCATTTTTGAGGATAAAGAGATATAACAAGAAAGGCACTAGCAAGTTCCCAGTAAGATTCAAAATGCATTGAGATACACCTCTTGCTTAATTTCTACTTAATAGCTTCTGAGAAAATAACTGTCTGGCAAAATCTCACTTGAAAATTAAACCCCAGGCATAATGTTAGTTAGGCAGGCATCAGTAATGCTTTGTACTTGAAAGCTGTGAATGTAAACCTGAGCCCTTCCTCACAAGTTTGATTGAGATTCCCACATACCATATTTCACACTGTGGGATCTTTCCAGTTCTGATACTACCAGCCAGGGAGTGATTCTTCAAAAAGGGGCTATCGGACACTTCACAATGGAAGAAACACAAAGGGTGAGCAAATATATGAAAAATGTTCAACATCTTTAGCCGTTAGAGAAATGCAAATTAAAACAACTCTTAAGAGTCCATCTTACCCCGGAAAGAATGGCAATCATTAGGGAATCAAACAATAACAAATGCTGGTGTGTCTGTGTTGAAAAAGGAACCCTCCTACGCTGTTGGTGGGAATGCAAACTAGTACAACCAAAATGGATATCAGAATGGAGATTTCTCAAAAGCCTGAAATTTGAAATCCCATACAACTCAGCCATTCTCCTACTAGGTATCTTCTTCTTCTACTAGGTAATGAAGCGCTAAAGACATCATACTACAGCGATATCTGCATAACCATGTTTATAGCAGCACAATTCATAACAGCTAAATTCTGGAAGCAGTCTGTATACCCATCAACAGAAAACTGGATAAACAAATGTGGTATCTCTATATAATGGAATAGTATTCAGCTATAAAGAAGGACAAATTAGAGTCATTTGTAAGAAAATGAATAGACCTGGGAAATATAATACTGAGTGAAATAAATCAGACTTGCAAGCTTGAATACTGCATGGTATCCCTCATTTAAGTGAGGCAAAATACAGGTAAAAGAAAATGGTTAACAACAGATACCGAAAAAGCAAGGGGACAGATCTCACCCAACAGCCAAAGGGTCCAAGGGAATAAGAAGAGGGCAAAGTGGGAGGGGAGTGGGAACCCAGAGGAATGATGATATCCTAAAAACAAGCACCTATTAATGCAAACTTGAAACAGTAATGTGTACACTAGGTACTACAATAACTTTATGAAGTTGCGACTTAATACTGCATCTGTGTGGCTGTTTACATTGCTTCTTGTTATAAGCAAAAGGCACAATGTATTATGGTCTGTAAGCTTGTGTAATGATCTGTAAGTTTGTGTAATTTTGGATAAAGTTTAATTAGAAAAAAAAAAGAGGAGCTGTCAGTTCCTGATCATAGTAGACAGAACTAGTCAACAATATCACCATGTCAGAGTCCCCTGTTCTTCCTGATAAGAGTAATCAAGAAGTGATGAGAACCAACCCCAGAGGACAGGAGGCCAGAGCGGAGGCAGGTGTCCCAACATGCAAAGCGGCATTTCCCTTGAGGGGCTCACAGGTACTCTCTATGGCAGACATCAACCGCATGAAGATGAGTATCTTCACAGGTACAGAGTCAGGAGACACGGGTTCAAATCTCAATTATATCTGTTCCCTTCTTCATTCAAAAAGTAGCTGTGCCAGGCACGGTACCAAGTGACAGATTCATTGCATGAGGCTATTCCACTGAGTTTATTAGTTGTGTGACTTTAGGCGCCTTAACTGCTTTGGGCCATGGACTTGCAATAAAGGTCAGTGACTACACTGTAGCTTCCCAGTGTCCATACCTTCTGTTGGTACCGTCAACACTTTCCCCTCTTGGAACTTACTCCTTCAAGCAGACTCAACAGAGATGGGACACGTGACTTAGCCAGGCCAAGTGGGGTATTTCAGCCCCTTGAGCAAGATGGAGTGCAAGACACAGTCAAATAAGAAGGACTCTTTTTTATACTACAGGGAAATAAACAAGTCTCTTGTTTCTGCTAGTTTGGAAAAACTTAGAGGATGCTGAAGGTGATAACGGACTTATCAATCCCATAAAAAGTTCTGGAAATAAGCCAATCTAAAGAAATGGTGAGCCAAGAGTGTACGAAAGACTGGTCCTGGTGAGGTCACTGGAGGTCCTCGCTTAAGTAGAGAGGGCAACTTGTTGACTAAAAGTTATGTGTACTCTTCCTGACCATTTTGATTTAAATCAATTTGAGTCCGTTTTCTTGGAACTTCCAATAAGAACTAATCTAACTGATTACATTCCTTGTTGATAAACTGACAGAAGTAACAACGTCTGACCTGCCTGATTTTATGAGAGTTCTGTAGGACTTTTGGTCTTTCATATCCACATACCCTGGGCAAGCTACCTAGTCTCTCTGTGCTCTAGTTTCCCTGTTGTAAATGTGGATGGTAACAGGACCAGCCTATGGAGTGTGGCGAGGATTCAATGAGTTGAAACATGTCTAGTTCTTAGAATGGTGCCTTGCACATGGCATTTACATGTTTCATGGTACTATTACCACCTGCAACACATTTTAGAAAGTATATTTAATAGAAAAATTAATGTCATTGTCAAGGAGGCTCTCACCTGTAATTAGAGTTACCGTTTAAAGTCATGAGTTTTTCTTCTCCTTAAGTGAGCCAGGATAGGCCGACTGCCATAACGCACACCCAGAGTTTTCAGTACCTTCGCATCACAGAATGTCACTTCTTGCTCTCGCCATCATCCCAGGCAAGCCGTGGGGGAGCCGGGAAGACTCTGCTCCACTCGGTCATGCAGGGACCCAGGCTCCTTCCACCCTATGGCCCTGCCCCCTCTAAGCCCTTGGAATGGTATCCATTTAGCCAGATGGTGAGGGAAGTTTCACATGGACCAGTCCTAAAAGCTGCATATCACTTCCCATCACTCAGACTCATGGCAGTGCAAGGACAGATTGAGAACTTCAGTCTAGCTGTACCCGGATACAAAGAGGGTCACAGCCACTGCTGGGCAGCAGCAGCTCCCTCCATAAGAGCATCCCCAGGGACCAAAATGATAGCATTAAATGAAATGTGAAATCCTACAAGCCGTCAGGCTCAGCCAGCTCCCGATACAGACTTGCCCAAGGTCATTTTAGCAAGCAGTGGCAGCACTGTAGCCAGAACACTTCTAATGCGCAGGGCATTCTTTCGTCTGCCCACTCACCTCCTCGCTGAGTTGTCCTTCCCAGTCTAAGACACTATTGCCTTTAGCTGCTGTCTGCCTTTGGGGGATCATTTACTGCTCCTTCCACGTAGATTTCTTGTCCAGGTACCTTTATTGCCTCATGCCATCTGTCTCCTTTCACAAAATGAGTGTTTGAAGGTGAGGAGACCAGAATGGAGGTGACTGTGCCTCCCTCTTACCAAATCATAGTGACTACACACCTGGCACAAGGCAGGTAAAACAGGACAATAGGATGTGAAAAGCTTTGGCATATCCGGAAGTGTAGTTGTGTTGACCACATTTTTGTAACATTCTCTTGATTTAAGTGAAAATATATTTGCATTCAGGACATCTAGCATTTCATCCAAAAAGCCAGGCTCCACTAATATATTCACCTGCTGACACACGCAACCAAACATGAAGTCTATTAAGATACCGATAACTAGCCCAACTCAAACAACTAACAACACGGCCATCATTTAGAATTTTGCCAATTTCTTTTGCAATTAGCTTAGTTTTCTCCTTACTGGACGCCTGGACTTTGTGAGTACCAATCACTACCCTTGAATGATTCATTCTATTTTGCTTTATTAATTCAGTTGTCTCTTTTGAAAATTCACGACGCAAACTAGAAATTCCACTCAACGAGTGACCTTTCAGAATACTGAATCTCTGGACATGTTGATCTCTCCAAGTTTTTTTCTGTGCTTTCCTGAATACCAGAGGTCCATAAACAGAAATGATGACTAATTCAATTGCCTCCCCACCTCAGTACTCCTCATCCCACGGGGAGAAAATATTAGGAAATACTGCCCAGGATGTCTATAATTCTGGAAGTTGACAAATGCATACTTAAAAGCAGATGATGGACTCCAAGTCTCAAGGCTTCCCAGAGAGGCCTGCCCAGTATTTGAGCCCCCTGCTCACTCCAGTTTCAGGAGAGAGGTGGTTCAGAAAGAGGCAAGTAGTTCTTAGAAGGCACCAAGGTGTCTGGGCAGAATTCTACAAAGGCCTGGGGTAGATATCAGATCTGCTTTCTCAAATTTCTCAATTTTTAAAAATGTTCTCAGCATTCTTTGGGAAGTCAGAACATGTTCTACTTTGAAATATAGGACAAATTGTGATTTAAATGAGTTTTCAGGGTTAGTTCTTGCAATGGGAGGAAGGATGTGAGGTCCTATCAGGTGAGACACTCCTGCCACGAGCAGGGCATAAGGATACAGGGCACAGCATCTGCACCTGCGGACCACAAACCACATTCCCTTCTACCAGTCGCTGCAGCGAGCGCCTCTCACACTTTCTGCCTCAGCTGACTCAACTGTTAAGTGGGGAGTGTGCCAGTCACCCTGACGTGTCGTGGAAGAGTGACCCAGGGTCCTATAGGCAGGCCCTGGGCCCTTCCTCTCAGGCACTGCTCCCCACTCTGCTTCCCAGCTGCCGTGAACCGAGCAGCTGTGCCCCACCACACCCTTCCGCCATGATGCTCCCGTCCTGGAGCCAGCTGATTACGGCTGGAATAACCCTCGTCTCTGCTAAGTCACAGGTGTCGGGTATTGTGTCTCAGTGATGGGAAAGTGACTGATACAGGGACAAGTTAATAAATGAAGACTCTAAAACAGTGTTTGGCATACAAAAATGCTTCATAAGTATTAGATGGTGATGCTCACTGCAGCCGAGGCCTTGCCACCCTACTTTTAGTGGAAGTGCTTCCATGCCGTCAGATGTTATCATCAGTTATGAGTTGGAGCAACCAAACGACTCAAATGATTTCCCTACCGGTTCAAGTTAATAACTGCCCTTATCTGAGGACCGATCATAGCTCTCATAACACAGGTATTTTCTAAATTTTATAGATGAAACTGAAGCCCAGAGACGTTCGACACTAAGCTCACTGCAGGTGAAACACGGGACACCCTTCTGCATCCTCCATTGAGAGGTGGGGTTCATTCCCTCCTCTTCAAGCTGGGCAGTCAGTGGCTGCCTTATCCAACAGAGCACAGCAGAAGTGAGGCCACACCGGTTTCCGCCGTAGCTCCTCCTGCCCGAGCGATCATCCCGACAACACCTGCCGGGCCACCCTCTGCAAAGTGGTGAGGGTCAGACGGGCTCACGGTTGTGAGTGTGCTTTGTAAAACAGAAGCACTACGTGGGCATTAAACATCGCTGTCATTTTCACGTCCCAATGACACTGTGTGTTATTCTGTAACAACAGAAACCTCCTGCTCCGTAGGGTGTCTGTGTTGATATGTACCCTGTAGACTCGGGGCACCTTGAGGAGCAATGCGTAGCACATACACCTCCAGATCACACTGCTAGGTAGGTCACGTCTGAGTAGCAGCCAAGTATCTATGTAGTGCAAGTCAGTCTGTTTTAATTAAAGTCACCTAAACCAATCGCTTAATGGAGTGTGGGCTGGAGGAAAAGAACATGGCGGCCCGGTCTTGCACCATTTGTTTCTAGGGAATCAAACTGAGAAAGACTATTTGAGCACTATGTCACACTAAGCACCGTGTGGGGCCATGGGGACTCACAAAGGGGAAACCAAGTCAAGGAGGCTCTGCCTTCAAGCCTGAAATCATTTTGGAGAAGGAGAAAAGGAGAGTAGCAAAGGAAACTAAACATGGGTCCTCTGGCAAAACGTCTTGGGTTCCTTAAACCTGCCATTGTATGTGATAATGATTTGTCGTCCACTAAGACACAATCATAACTTAAAATTTTTACCTGTTTTTGACTCACCACCAGGAAGTCCTGAACCTTAAATTATTTAGGCCATCTCATGGTAGGTTTGCACAAACCCAAATCCTAGCTAATACCCTCACACTACTCCTGTGGGACTTCCTTAAGGGTTCACCTAACCTAGAGTTCACCTAATCTAGGGTCACTCCCCTGGCTTCTCCCGTGTGCACCCGATTCTCTCCACACACGTACATAAATGCACATGCATACACACCGGAACTCTTCTCTTTCTGCTACAACACGCTGTACTTTCTCACAGCGGTTCTCAAATCTGGGGGGCGTCAGAATCAGAAGAGGGTTGCTTAGACCAGAGATCGCTGCTCAACCCTAGAGTTTCTGATTCACGAGTCCAAAGCGCAGAGCTCACATCTCCAAGCTCTCCAAGAGGCTGCAGGTCAAAAGACTACATGCAAGAACACAGCCACGTCACACAGCATGGCCACTCAGCCCCGTGACGATCTGCTGTGCATCTCCTTCAGTCTGAGACGATGGATTGAGGGCCTGCAGTGTCTCCCGGTTGTCTGTGTTGAGGAGTTTTCAAGTGCAGGCATCTGTCTCTTCAGCTTTATAATTGCAGAACCTGTATGTACATGAACAAGCTCCCCACAATGAACGTGATTACGGGCTGCAAACATGCGCTAATAAAAATACATAACTACTAAGGAACTTAAAAATTGCAGAACCTACCACAAAACCTGGTCTATACAGTGAACACATGACTAAATGAATATCACCTTTCTGAGGTCAGAGGGCGTGGACATAAAGACTCAAGAGTGCTGTCTGGCAGCCTCACCTACCTAAGGATTCACGCATTACCTGGCCGGAGAGCAAGCATCACACTCACTAGGAGGCTCGGTTTCCACCCTGCACTGTGCGAGAGTCCCCATGTGAACTAGAATCTGGGCTCTAGCACAGGACACAACTTGGGACCAGCTATGAGGGACATTTTTAAAGAACCGAAAATACAACTTTGGAGCGGGTAAAATTTGGCCGGGTGAGAATTAGCTGGGAGGGAAGGGAATGAAAGCCAGGTGGGCACAGAGAACTGTCATGAGAAGGACAGAGCAACTTGTTTGTGTGAGCCTCGGCAGGCGGAAGGAAATTCGGACTCTTCACACTGTCTATGCCCCCAGGATTGAAGTGGTAATCTTCAGAAATGGGTCAGGTACGGTCCCTACCTTACAGCATAAAGATTATTTATGACCTAATTAAATTTATTTTTATTTTTTACATTTAACTGATACATAGAAATTGTACATATTAATGGGTAACACACGTATACATTGGTAACCATGTTCGAATCAGGTTAAACGTTATCTCTCCTGTTATCTGTCCCTCTAGCCCCAGCTATCTGGGAGGTGGAAATGGAAGGGCTGCTGGAACTCAGGTTTGACATCACCCTCAGCAATAGTGAAACCCCATCTCAGACACACACATACACACACGCACATGCACACGCACACGGAAAACTTCTGAAATTCTTCCTTCTTGTTATTGAAATGTATTGGGCATTATTGTCATCTATTGTCACCAGAACTTCTTGCTCCTGGTGAAAGAATTTAAATGCAAGTGGTTTGTGTGGTTCCAGGAGCACCAGGAGAATGGAGACATGAGGAGGAGAAGGGCAGGAAACCAATGCCAGAGCTAGTAATACTCAGGTCACAAGGTCAGCTCACGTCCATTAGGAACCCCTGGGAGACCATAAAAATGTGCTAGAGAGTCACCCCACCCAAGGAATACAGAGGCGGAAGTATGCTCCCCAACTCCTTGCTGCAGTTATTTGAAGGCTGCTCCTGGGGGCGTGACTTGCTGGGCACTTCCAGCCTGCTGTGTTTGCAGGCAGGTAGACCAAGAACCCTTCAGCAGAATGGTGGGGAAGAACAGGATATGAGTGGGGCACCAACAGCATCTGCTAGATCTACCCACAAAATCTTCCTGTACACATGGGGCAGGTCAGCATGGAGCGTCATCGGCGATGGGATTCAGCTAAGTATGCAGAGGTCCCAGGAACCATGACACTCTAAGGCTCGCTGTGATAACGTCAACGACTGACATTGGCTTATGTTACAGGTGTGGTACTACTAGCTTACTAGCAGCCCTGTGATAGAAACACAGTTATAATCATATCATCCATTTCACTGGTGAAGGGACTGAGGACAAAGTGGCCAAAGTGACTTGCCCAAGGTCAGACTACAAGCAGGATTACTCAGAAACCTGCCTGGTCCCAAGCCCAGGCTCATGGCTCTGCAGCTGAGCAGCCTCTGGAAGTCACTGCCATGGACAGACTACATCTGGACGAAGTTCCTTCCCAACAACCCTCTAGCAACTCTGGCCTCTTCTCTTGCAAGCTCCGGCCCAACAATAGTGCTATGCTATTCTACAAAGAACTCTAAAGTTTAATTCATCCACCTCCGGCAAATCACCACCCTCCCAGGCCTTTTTTGCTCCATAGCTGATGACCTGGCTTATTCCCACATCCACAATAAACTCCAGGGTTTCTCCACAAGAGTTTGTGAACACGTTGCTAAATCTGCAGCTTGTCACTAGTATTGGAGGTCTTTGTAGCCACAGTCCCTTGAAGCCTGGAGATGCTGCTCATGCTAGCTAAGTATACAGAGTGGCCCTAAAGTAGGTTTTAATTAATTCAGTTGTTTACTCTTTGGACTTAAAAATATCAAATTAAATGGCTCTTTTTCGACCTGTTGCTTTTGTTCTCACCATTTTCCACTTCACCAGTGATGGAGGCCAAACCAAGATTTCCCCAATGTTGTCAGAAGAACTTCGATCAAACGAAGAATGTTGGGGAACTTGATGACACCAGTTTGTAGAATTAGCGTGAGGACGCCACCACAGTGTGCAGGGCAAGACGTTCCTT
>PVJO010025543.1:0-22594 GCA_004026905.1 Hystrix cristata
GGTTGATGGGAGATTCTGGTTAAAGCTCCAAAGATCAGAATACTGACAGTAATGCAGCCAGTAAAGACCAGGCTCAAGAAACTTCAAACAAAGACTCCATTGACAGCTGGACTCCAGACCATGTGTGTTATCCTCTTGTGGAAAATTTGTCTACATTTTGCTCCTGTCCTAAGACTTTTCTGGAGACTGAGATTCAGAGTATAGACTGATTAATCTAGTGGAGGAAATTGCAAAGCAGTCCAGTGTTCAGGGCATAGCAGACATAGTGCTTGCTCCTTCCAGAGAGATATATACTGAAGTTTAGGAACAAAAGTTTTCAGTTTCCCCAAAAAAGGAAGAGCCTGTAAAGTTGGTGCATAGGACAACTTGGTTTCTGAAAAGATTAATTATTAAAAGGACGCCAAGTACTTTATAGCAGGACAATAGAAAAGATGTCTTGAGGGCAAATGATGAGCAAAAAAGACCCCACCCTTCACAGGCTCAAAATTGCAAAAGTGAAATACTATGCATTGAGAAGAAAAGCACTGTGCTAGAGAACTGCAGCCTGAGGAAATTTGTCCCCCACCCCCACCCCTGCCTGGCCCATTTGGCCTATAGTACTCAGTTATCCAGGCATTCAGAAGCCTCTGGAGCCATGACCCAAGAGGGCCTAGCTACTGCTTCAGCTGGTGCCAGACTTTGGTATTATTCACATGGTGCTGGTTTTATAGGCACGCAGAATATAAAAGTTGTGGTGTCACAGAAGTTTCTAACCAGATTTCAGGAGAAGGCCTTAGAGACCTGAGAGGGCAGTACAGGAAGCTGTGAGAATGAAGCCTAAAGTACAGTGGAGACCCCAGAAAGTTGAAGAGGCCAGGAACATGGAACACCTGAGTAAAGACAAGCAGTGAACAAAGCTAGCCCAAAAGAGAGGCCACAAGGGCTGCAAGCACTGGTAATGTTATAGGGGCTGCCCAAGCCCTTTAGAGTTCCCATCTCACCACAACTTGCCCTGGATGTTGGATATGAAACTACAGAATCGGATGTTTGCCCTGCTGGGTTTTGGTCTTACATTTGTTTCTAGCCCCCATTCCTCCCTTTTAGAATGTAAATATTTACCTTTGCTTTTGCATGCTGGAAGTGTTTAACTTCCTTTTTGATTTCCACAAGGGCTCACAGCTAAGAGCTTACTTCAAGTCTCAGGGGAGACTTTGGACTTGGGCTTTGCAGCAATGCCAATACTGTCGAGACTTTTGTGATTCTTAGAAACTAAATGCATTTTGCATAAAGAGATGCACATGCATCTTTGGGAGCCAGGGGTGGAACATTATGGTGCAATGTTATGATTTATATTTAGATGTCCCCTTAGAGCCTCATGGGCTCATAGGGGGCCTTTAGAAGGTGATTAGCTTATGGGAGCACTATAGCTCACTTGCTGTTAAGCAGTAGGTTCCAGTCAGAAGTGGTGGTTCCCTGTGCCCATGACCCAGAAGGGTGTACTCCCCTTCCCAGCTCCTCCCTCGACTCTCCGCTTCCTGGCTGCCTTGAAGTGTGGAGCTTTTCCTGTGCCAGGCTGTCATGCCTTGGACCCAGAAGATCGTGCAAGGACTGCGACTACTGAAACACAAGCCACAGTAACCCTTCCTCCTTTAAATTGTGGGTTGTGGGTATTGTGTCTCAGGGACAAGGAAAGTGACTGAGACAGCTGGACTAATACCAGAGAAAATTGATCACATGAACTTCCTCCCCTCATCCACTCCCCACTTTCTAGCTCCTGCCAGCAGCACTTGGGTTTTCTTTTGGGCATTTTCCATCCTCCACTCTCCATCCCTAAATTTGGTTGCTGCCATTAGTACAGCTGGAAACAGGGAGGTTGAGGGAGTTACTCCCTTCTCTTCATTCAGCTACAAATACAACAGCACCCTAGCGATTATCTATTTTAAATTCAGGAGATTATGATGCCCAAAGTGGGAGATCATTGACACCAGTGAAGCAGAATGGGAGGTAACTGGAATCAGAGGTGGCTGACCCTTTAAATTCTGGAAGCCTGCATTATGGAGGGTTCCTTTTCCTCCTCTTTTTTCCCTTTGCCCTTTTCTCTCTTCCTGATGCTATCATCCCATGTTTTTTGATAAATGTAGCTACTTACTATGAGGTGTACACTTGGCAATTCTTTCCTTGTCATGCACAAGAACCCGGACTATTTTTGCCCTATTCAACTGTAACAGGCATCACATCCTATCCTGTCACCAGTGAATAGTTCAGAGTCAAAGGGAAAGAAGGCACACGTGGTGCTTTATGGCAAAAGAACTTTCCATTTTGTCCTACGAGGTTTGGCAGAGGATGTAATTCTGGAGCGATAGCTATTGATAGATGGCCTCAGAGTAGTAATAACCAGAGAACCTAGATGTGGCCTTTTATCACTGGAGCCCTAAACCAGGTGGGCTGATTCCATCTGTGTACTTTTCAGTATGAGAGCCAATAAGAATACTTTAAAGAAATACAATTTAGTTTAAGGTCTCTCTCTTTATCATTCAGTCCTAACTGATAAAAAATGTTAGAAAGGTTGCCCTTAGTTGTAATCCAAGACCTCATTCCTGTCAGACAGTCTTCTAACTGCATTCTCAACATTCCCGACTATTTATATCATAGTTACCTCCAATTTAGTCAGAATAAAGTAGGTGTATTTATCCCACCTCTGCTGGCTCCCATGGAACGGGGCATAAGTGCCACTAACTTTCTTCCTCCTCACTGCCCTCCTACTTCTCCTCAACACCTAGCAGAGATTCTTTGTCCAGCAGCTTTCCTATGGTTTAATTGATGCATGTTAAACCACATGTATTTAAAGCACACAATTTGACAAGTGTCTACATAAGTATGCACTATGAAACCACTACCACATGAAGAGTAAATGAGTTCACTGCCCTGCAAAGGCTCTTGCCACATCATTGCATCCCTCCTGCCTGCCTCTCCTTTCTCCTTGCAACCACTCCTCTGCATTCTGTCATTATAGATGACACTGAATTTTTCAGTTTTATATAAATGGGAGCATAACACATGCTGCTTTGTGAGGAAGAGCAAGTCTGGCTCCCTTTCGTTGAGCACAAGTAAGGTACTTTGAAAGTCATGTATATATTGGTCCATAGCTCATTCCTTTTTATTACTGAACAGTTCTGGGCATTGTTCCTGATTACCCTTCCTCATTGCAGTCCCCATCCGATCTGCCCCACGGTCTGTCCGTCTCCAATAGATGAGCCAAATCCAGACACTTTCCACCTCTCTCCCTCCAAGCCACTCTCTGACTGGGACTGTCACTGCAACCCAGCACCTATTCAGCGTCACGTTCAGCCATGTATGCCTCTCAGTGCTTCAAATAATATTTCCACTGTCAGGCTTTTGCAAGCACACTCGGGAGTCATTCAGTTTTATTCTGTTACCATAGTGAACGAACAATCACTTTTATGCCTGAGGTAAGTCCGACTCAGCCATAATATGATATCCTTATATATTGTTGTATTTTGTTGGCTAAACACTTTTTTCCCCCCATTACTGGGAATCGGAGCTCAGGACTTTCCCACTAAGCTATATTCCCAGCCCTTTTTTTTTTTATTGTTTTTTTTTGTTGTTGTTCTTATTGTTGATGTTTTGTTTTGAAACAGGATCTCACTAAGTCACTAAGTTGCCCAGACTGGGCTCAAACTTGTGATCCTTCTGCCTCAGCCTCCAAGAGTACTGGGATTACAGGTGTGGGCCACACCACATGACTTTGTTTCCTAAACTCTTGCATAGGATTTTTATATTTGTGTACATGAATAAAATTGGCCTTCACTTTCTCTTTCATGATGTCTTTGTTCTGGGGTCAGAATGATGCTGGCATCATGGAACAAACAGGGAAGTGTTCCCTTACACCACCATGACTGGCCTAGACCTTTTCTTTCATAATGCATTTTCCTCAAACTTTTATTTAATATACCTATTAATGTCAAAAGAATTATAGAACTTGTCTACAAAATTTGAGAAAAATTGAATTCATTTTCTTCATTGGAATAAAGTCATTGGCTAGAAAATAGCTATCATCTTACACAAATCTCTTTGATGGGTCAAAAAAGTTGAATCCCAGAGAAGTTACTTGGACTAAGCAAAGCAGAACAAAGATAACAACACCAAAATCAAAGCTCAGGGAAGTACAGTGAAAAGTATTAACTTTTCATAAATGTGAAAACTGAGTTCAAATTATCCTGAAATACTTAAATATTACCAAGAGATGAAAAGTAGAGAATACAGACTTCACCCAGATCATACAGAAACAGAACTCTGATCCACACCTGCCCAGGAAACCAGACCCCAGTCTGCGTAAGTCAGGGAGCCAGGTACTGACTCTGGCAACAAGCCAGGAAGCTACACAACTCTTACAGTCAGCCCCCAGTGGCCAGGATTTGGTCATTAACTGATAGCTTCCTTCATCTTTGTCTTTATTTCCAACTTCAGATCAACCAGAGAAAGCCAAGCCCACGACTACAACCAGTCACATAGGATGCTTGGCTTCAAATGAGCTGCCTCAGTTTCCCCAGGCCAAAAGCCTCCACACAGGGCACATCTGCAGCCTCCCTCCTGTCCATTAATGACACTTTGCCGCTCCCGTGCCTGCCTGTGAGTCTCTGCCAGAACACAAGCAAGAGCAACCAAATCCTCAGCTATAGCAAATAAGGGATCAAGTCTTCTCTCATTTGCCTGGTCTTTGATTATTTCCAAACATACTAAAGGCCATCACATTGTAATCTCTGTACTTGATATACTTCTCCAGGGTTGGTGACATTCAATTAGAAAGCTGGCACTTGAGCAATAAGGATTACAAGGTTAAAACAAACAGCTGTGGTTTTACTAACCTACAGCAGGGTTACTTAAAGATTGCTGCTCATAACAGCTTTAGCAAGTCTCATACACTGGGCTGTGCAGAAGTAGTCACAAGCCATTTTCAGTCCCTTGGCTTTGGGGAAATATACACACCAATGATGGGCACTATGTGTTAGCTATGGCTTCCTCTTGATTTTTATCCAGCGCAAAGAAAAAAAAAAATCTATCAAGTTAGAAATCATTAACTAGGTGTAGTGGCCTGTAATCCCAGCACTTGGGAAGGTGAGGCAAGAGGATCATTGTGAGTTCCAGGCCAACCTAGGCGACATAGTATATTCAAGGCCTGTCTGAGCTACAGCATACCCCTGCAAAGTCGAAGTTCAGAGTTTGTAGCCTCAGTCATTCACAAATTTTTCCTTAGAATCGAATAATTGTTTGCAGAAACCCCTGCAAGTTCATGGAAACTACAAATATCCTCAGCAATTGTTTTTTTGGCAGGAAGGTTTGCAAGTAGCCAATCAGAGAGCGTTGTTCGGTTCTCCTTGCTGCTGATTGGCTGCTGCCCTGTAACCCATCTCCAGCAGATGCACTAGCATTCCCAGATCGCAGTACCGTGTGTAGGTATTTTGAGTGTTCTAGGTTTTGTTCTTAAAGCCCTAGGATCCCGCCAAAACGCCCTGTGCTTTCTAAGGCTTTATTAATACAGTATTTTATTGAATTAAGTTACATAACTGTAGGAGACATAGCACTTTTAGGGTTTAAACTACAAAAATAGGCATTTATATGCATTTTTCTGAACATATCTGAAATTCACCATTTTTCATAATTCATGAGTGTTCTAGGAACGTAACCCCCACGATTGTCATGGGTCCACTGTACATAGCAAGACCTACTTCAAAAAACCAAAAAAAGAGTCTTTCATATCCAAGAAATAATAAATTTTCTCACTGGTGTGGTGGCACATGCCTATAATCTCAGCACTTGGGAGACTGAGGCAGTAAGATCACCATGAGTTCAAGGCCACCCTGGGGTACATAGTGAGTTGAAATCCAGCCTGAACTACATTGTGAGACCCTATCTCAAAAACAAACAAAGAAAAAAATATTAGACTAGATCTCTAATCTGCTGTCAATAATAAAAGTCTTATCTAAAAATAGATACAGAAAATGACCTAAATGAAAGTGGAGTTTCTAACATCACTAGAGATTTTTTAATCTCATATAAGTATAATTTTCTGGGACATGAGTGAAAATCAGTGTATGGTACAGATGAGATTGTCACTGGAATAGGATTAAGATCAAACATGTCATATCCAGGAGGTTGGGTGGTATAGCTCAAGTGGTAGAGCACTTGCCTGGCAACCATAAGGCCCTGAATTTGATCTCCAGCACCACCATCACCCACAGAAAAACAAAACAAAACAAAACAAAAAAAAAACCCATGTTATGACCAAGCCTCTGAATTAAGCTTTGTTATCTAAATACATTAAGCCTGTTTGCTTGTACACAAAACTAGAAGACTGTTTACCTGATAGGGCTGATGTCAGCATTAAAGAAATGAATGTACATTTCAGCTCCAAAGGACTTCACATATGGCAACCCTTGTGGAATGAATGATTGCTGCACTAATCAGCGTTATTGTGGTATCACGTTCCCAAGCTTGCTTTAGCTCTTAAAGAAAGATTGTGAAATTTTCACAGAGAGTAAGAAAGACTTTACTCAAGGGGAACTATGACCTTTATTCAAAGTATAGGAATCACTTTGATGGGAATTTGCAATGAGACAGAGAGATTGAGCAACTCCAAATACAAAGAGTAAAAGTGAGAATTTATAACCAAAGAGCAGGGTGGGAGTCACTAAAAGGACTCAGCAGCAGTAAGGGAGATTCTAACTAAGCTAACCTAATAGGATTCCTGCTATAGGCAGGACAAGGGGATCAGACATCACCTGGGGAGGGAGCTGGAGGAGGAACCTGCTGAAATATCACTGTGACTCTACTGATTTGGCAAGATGCATGCTAACATTGGATAATGTTGTCTTAATATTTGGACAACATGGAAGTCCAAATATTAAGACTTGGTTGAAAAAAATCGCTCAGAGGACCCGTGTAGAGTTTGGTCAAAGGAAACCTTCATCATCACTAACTGCTATACTAACTGCTATATTTGGTATTAGTTCCCTGAACTACCCTGGAATTTATAAAAATGATAAAAGCAGAAAAAACTGCCATCTTTCCTTTTTTTTTATCTTTTCATCTTTCCTTTTTAATTCAGTCATTATTAACAAAATTTCCGTGGCAATGAAAAGTATCAACTCTCTACTCCTTAAACTTCACTCATTAGCGGCAGAATAATGCTATTTGGTTGAGATTAGTTTAACAAGTTCCATAGACTATCGTACGATATGATCGGCAACAATGACTAAGAAGCTACTCTGATTTTAAGAAACATCAGAATTTTATTTGGGCATGATGGTGTACACCTGTAATGCCAGAAGTCTGGGAGGCTCAGGCAGAAAGATTACAAGTTCAAACCTGGGAAACTTAGAGACTTAGCGAAACCCTGTCAAAAAAAACAAAAACAAAAACAAAAACAAAAACCTCAGAGAATCAATCTCCACTACCAAAAGAAGAGTAAGATAATTTTGGAGTTTTTGTGGGAAAGGTATTAGTTGCAAATAGATACTGTGTCAGAAGAGATAAAGCACGTAGAATTAGTCCCTCCCATGGCCTAAACTATCCAAAAGCTCTGAGCTGGGCTTTAAAGTCTGTCACCAAGAGTGGAAGTAGATTTGCTCAGCAGAAGAGGGTGACTGGAGCATAATGGTCTTGAAAACAAAAGCCCTCAGACACTGGCAAGAATACACATGCGAATGACCGCTTGGGAGCTGTAGCAGTGAACTGCTTCTTTTTTTTTTATCATCCAATTAAAATGCCTCAGTGAAGTTCTATTTTATTTTATGAAGTTCTATTTTAGTAACTTTTTTAAGGATGTTGAGTTAATGAAATGTATTTGCTTAAAAAAACAACATAAAATGCTTTTGGTTGTCAAAATTTAGCAGCCCCCAGACTGTAAGTGTTCGTTTACTCTGCTGACTTACTACGGGAACTCCCCCACCGCCCTTCCTGTTCCCAAGAAGTTGACTGGGGGAGTTGGCCAGCCAGTGGCTGCAACAAGTCTGGCTCCCACTGGGTCTTACTGTGGGTGGAAAAAGACCTGACCCTTCATCCCTAAAGCAGCCTTCATGAGCTTCGTCTGGACACCTGTCGCCTGGGACTCGGGTGACCTGCAGTGCTTACAGGCCCTGTGTCTGTTGGCCTCAATTCGTCAAAGACTGTTCATTAGTTTATCCATCCAGCATTCCTCACACAACTAATGTTCTGAGTACTTCGCCTGCCTCAAGCTCTATTTTAGGTTCTACGAAACACATGACAACTTGTTTCTCTCCCCTCTGCAAGGTGAGAAAAGTTCATTCCAACAATTTCCAATAGAAAAAGCAAAATAAAATATACCCCAGGGCACTAGCATGAGAGGCCCCAAGCAGCACCAGAAGCTACAAACATGAGCACCATCAGCTGCGCCAGCTTAGGCCCTCCACAGAGAGATCACGCAACGTGGGCCCTTTTAACCAGGCAGACTTTCCAATTCTTGTATTTGTTCTCATCCTCCACACAGGCCTCCACTCTTCATGGCTTCTTCTTGCTGCCTCTTCCCTCTCTTCCAACTGCACCTCCCGAACTCCACAACGTGATTCTGAAGCTTCTCTAAAGGGATGGAATTTCCCTTTGACTTTCCACCCAGCGAAACTCGGCGCCGACTCCATTGTTTCCCATTAAGTGGAGGTGCTTGATCTTGTCTTTCACTGGGATTTTATCAAGGGTGTGTGAATGTGGGGCAAGGAAGAAACTCCTTTTGGTACATGGTGCCATGGCTAAAGGGATTTGCATATGTCAGATACAGTACAAGGTGACTCTGGAATAAGTAAGAACTGACCCAAAGGGAATTAAATTAACACCTGAGAAGAGAATGCGGAGATGTATTTGGTATAGACTGAGAACACTTAGACCCGGCAAAGGTGATCTAGGTGTCCCAAGGAAGGTAATTATGTCACATTTCTCAGGTCATAGTTTCGCAAATAATTTAGGTTTGCTTACTACAGCTTCTTGTATTATTTAATGCTGTTGGGATCTGTCTGAAAACTGAATTTTTAAAGTATAAGTTTACCTAAGGAGATAATCTATTTGGAGCCAAAATGAGAGAAGGGAAGGTCAAAAGTCTGTGCAAAGAGGCAACAAATCTGGGACTGTAGCCCTCTGGAACGGTGGGTGGCAGGTTCTGGGCCAGTCTGAGGCCATTTACTGCATGCGCTGTAGCACACTCAGCCTTTTCTCAAATAGCAGTCAGAGACTCTCAGGATGGTTTTTCCCATCGGGGCACGTGTGGTAAGGTTTTCAGACTCTTCACGTTGTCACAGATGGGAGGGAGGTGGGACAGGAGCATCTCAGGTGGAGACTAGAGACAGTGCTAAATGCCCCACAGTTTTTGGGGCGGCCCCCACCAACACAGGTTGGTCCAGATGTCCCAGTGCTGAAACTGAACAGCTCCGCAGGAGTTACTGCTCAAAAGGAAAAACATGGGTGAAGGAATGCTCAGGTACTGCTTGGGAAATAGTATCTCCTAGTATCTTGAAGCTTCAGAAGAAGAAGTCTGGTAGCAAAGAAACTTTCTTAAATGTGTTTGATCTGTCTTTCCAAAATGTCTTCAACGGACCCAAAAACAGCCATCACTAGGTTTGCCGCAGACCCTGACTTGGGTGGAAGGGGCCTGTGTCTATACACACGTGGTGACCAGCGGTTTCCTAGCAACTATTCCCGGCGTGGCTATGCCAGCACCACAACTCTGGGTAGTGAGTCATTGTCTTACCTGCAGCTGCCATCGGCAGGCAGGGGAGTGGAGCAGCCTTTGCTGGCCAGCTAAGCAGAGGTCCGGCCAGTCCTGGATCTGTGCCCGTGAGCCGGCCAGAGCTAGTAACAGCAGGTGAGAGCCACACAGCCCACATGCTGGCCTGTGTGGGTCAGAGTCACGTCCTGAGGATGCCCATCAGTGCTGCACAGAACTGTGGTCCTGAGGTGGTTCTAAGCTGTGTAGCTGTTGGCACAGGCCTGTAGAGAAGGACCTTGAACTCACTGATGACAACCTACGCATGTTCAGTATTCACGAGTCTGGTGTCTCAGCGCAGCACCTGGCCTACCTCGTGCGGGTGTTTGTTGTAGGGTTACACTTTGTTTGTGGACGACTGACAAAGTCTAACTAGCTGGCCCTGGACCTTCTGCACGCACAGAGGGGAGCCACAGCTTCCACCTGGGGTCCTTTCTGTCCTGAGAAGATCACCCCGTGGCTAGAGAAGGACCCTCTTTTCCCATTTTGCTCTATCTCACTCTCTTTCTGTTTCTGCTTTTGAAGCAGCACCTACTTAACTCCCACTGTGTTCCGGGCCCTGCAGCTTGCAGAACAGTAAAGGGGCCGAGCAGCGGTGTGTACAGCCTCGCAAGCCCTCAGAAGGGTGCCGACAGACTGCCTGCCTTGTGTCCTGAGCACTGACTGAGCTTCCCACCAGATTCCCACAGGCCCTCCAAGTCGAGAAGAGGCTCTCCTTGGGGTTCCAATAAAGGATTCTTCCAGAGCCTTCTTATGTATAGCCCATACTCTAAAATCTAGTTGGTAATCTAGAAATTCCAGAGTGTACAGACAAAGGTGGACAGTGAGAGGGCCTCAGTGTCCCCTGGGAACTCTCCTTGCTCCCTGGAAACTTCTGGAAAGGTTCATTCCCTGGACGGGGTTCAGATTCTCCAGTGGGTGGTCTCTCGGATAGGTTTGCTTCAGCAGTTCTTACCCATTCGACTGATCTCCCCTCATTCAACAAAAACCCCACTTAGGTGAATCTCCTCTCCACGCTGTGGCTAACTAGGCTGACTAAGTTAATGTGAGCCGTCTGCTTTGGCACCACAAACTGTGTGGCACCAACATTGCTTGTTTCCTCTCTCGCATCAGGGGATGCATGTTCTAGAGGTAAGCAGTCTGCACACGGGTGCTGCATCTCAGAGGCATCTTGCCTTGGCCCTGGTCCAGAACGCTTTGTCCTAACATGCAGATTATGGGTGACTCTGACCTCAGGAAAAGTGAATTTATACTGGTACAGTCTGCTTTATTTAATTGTGGATACATGTAATATGATAAATTTTGAGTGACTAAAGTAATTTGAATTGTATAGTAATTCTCAAAAAATGAAAATACAAGGTGTGACCGAAATATATGGTGAATAAATTAAAAATTTCATTATAGAAAAAGACATATTACCACAAATCCTCCTCAAAATACTCCTCCTCACAGTGAACACACTTATCCCATCACTCCTACCACCTTCTGAGCAGCTCTGCAAGTCTTCTTTCATGAGTGTCTTTACTAGGTGTGATAAGAAACACAATGCATGTTGCCATGGGACCCCACCCAGTGGAAAGGAAGGCTCATAAAAACATCTGGCACCGTGACACTTCCGGCTTCTCTCAATGACCATGGAAGGTGTTCCGGCTTGTGTCCAGATGTCCCCCCAAAGCCTCATGTGGCCACAGGTGGGGCTTTTCAGAGGTGGCTGGATGTCGGGTGTGTGATGCTGGGATTAAGGGTGCCCCGCCCCGTGTGTGTGAGACGCTGCCCAAAGGGTGGGTAGCCTGGATGAAATATAAGGCAGACGTGGTTGCTGCTGCTTGCTGCTCGCTGCCTTCTGCTGCCTGCTTGCCCTGACAGCCTCTCCTCTGCCCCTCCACCCTGCCTTGGAGCCAGCCAACTGCGGACTGACGCCTCTACAAAGCGAGCCAAGATAAACCTTTCCTCCTTTAACTTTGGGTGTCAGATATTTTGTCTCAGTAATGAGAAAAGTACCTAAGGCGAAAGGTAAACATTTTGAATCTATTTAGGACACTGAGGTAGCCACGACAGTGCGACTAAAGACACTTACAAAAGAGGACTTTCAGAACTGTTCCAGAAAGGGGCAAGAATGACAGGATGAGGTCGTTGGAAGTGAGGGGGGTTATTTCTAGGGGAGGCTAATGGCAATGTACACTTTACTGTAATACATTTAAAAAAAATTATAATTCACCGTAGTATGTGATCACACCTCATGTGTTTCTCGGCTGATCTCGACAGTGATATGGATATGCACCACACGTTAGAATTGAGTGATGGACCACGGAGGTCAGGTCGTCTTCCGGGCAGCAGTTTGTGTCCAGGGCGGGTGCACGATGTCACACAGAACTCCAGCTGGTTTCTGGGTTTTGCTTCTGTGTCACTCAGTGTGCGTAAAAGTGCAGGTACACAAGCATCCACTTTCATTACCTCTTAATGAATTTAAAGCAAGAAAGCATGTAGATAAACATGTTCATTTAATAAACCAGCAATGAGCCATTTTTAGTGAATGAACCTAAATAGCTTTAGAAAGCCACCACGTGTCTCACAGAGAGAGGCAAGCTCCGTGGAGAGCCCTCCTCGGATGTTTGCACGTCTGTCTGGAGAACCGGCTCCACCTGCCCTCCCCGGACCCCTTTCCTGCCTCTGTAGGTGCCCCCTCTTTGTTCCTTCCCGCTCCCCTTTTCCAACACCACCACGAAGGCCTCTTCCCTCGGCATCCTCTGAGGTTCTGTTCTTCCAGGTCAGTACTTTCCACACCCTGCGGTTAACTTTTAAGATCTGTCCTGGCCTGTATCATCTTCCAAGCTCCTTTCTGCTCCTCACTCTGCCAGGGGAATGAGTGGGGGCGCCGCTGGGGCTAAGGACGCATCCTCCGCTTCCACGACACTTCTGGGTTGAAACAGACACAGGACAGAGGGATAGAGATACTTGCTTAACTGCAAGAATAGAGGCTTAACCGCATAGCCTCCCATAACAGGAACTTAAGCTCTGTTCATGTCAAATCCAACATCCCCACATTTACAATTTATGTATTGATGGCTCCCTGGAAAAGCAGCGAATGCGCCTGAAAGCCCCGCTGTGTTTTAGTATATGACAATTCTGTCCAATCTGCATCTGTGATTTAGAATATCGGAGTTTCAAGTGTCATATTTAGGCATTAAGTAACAATCAATTGGTTCAAAAATATATGCATAATAAAATAAGCAATTAAAATCTTTGTATCTTCAATTCGTATTAGTTATATATTTTTCAACTATCAAAGAAAAGGTGTTATTTTAAAGATATTTTAAAATAGCTCTTATCCAGTAATTTATTTATCTTTATTTTTACTAGTGCATGTTTCTAGTACATACAAGCACATTCATCGTGGGGAATTGGTACGCGTACCTAACATATCTTAATTCTTTTTACTTCTCGTAATTCCTGCTGTCCCTCCCACCCCCCACCATTTGATAATTTAGATAGTAATTTATTAGCATTTTATCTTAATAGAAAGAAAAAGGCGTTCTCTAGGGTCACTGTGTGCAAAAGCAATATCTCTGTTCTTAGTTTTTTCAGTGAGGCTTGCAGAAAGCGCTCGTTTGGGGCTGGGGCTGGGGCTGTCGCTGTGCGGTAGAGTACTTGCCTACCATGTACAAGGCCCTGGGGTTGATTCTGAGGAAGAAGGAGAAAGGGGAGGGGGAAGGGGGGGAGAGAGAAGAGGAGAAGTGGCTCCTTTTTTGCCTTAAACATAATTTTCATTAATGTTTCCCTTCAAGAAAAAAGAAGGCTTATTTCACCAAAACAGGCTCCTGGACACTGTTATTTACCCTGACAATTATGTTGCAATCCTTATGGGTACTGTCGTAATTCAATTGGCAGCATGGCAGTGCTTAGTGATTTCCTAAGAAAATCTGCCTGGGCGAGCTTTCGTTTATCTTGGCCTGGAGTCCAGGTGTTATTAGAACATGGGCATTGAGTGGCAGTTCCGGTGGGTCCCCTGTCCCCCAGGCCTGGTCGGAGGCAGGCAGAGGCGGGCATAGGCTGTGCCTGACGGGTCGCGAGCACCACCTGGCGTCCACCCTGGGCGCTGCGCCCTGCAGCTGCCCTTCCGTCACCGCTCACGTGCGCCGCCTGGCGGACGCGCGCAGCGCACCCCGAACTGGGCCTTCCTCATTCCCTACCTGGGACATGTGTAGCTTTTCAAATCTGGTTAACTACAACACTGCGAGCTGCACTGGACTCCAAGGGCCCCCGGCCTCTGTTTGCAGCCCCCTTCATTCTCTGCGTGTCCCTTTCCCTTTGGACTCAGCGGGTACCCCAGCACTAGCTCAGGATCATTGACTGCATCACCACGAACAGGCCCTTCCACGCACCCTGAATCCTTCCTGCAGAAAATTGATTTTTTTATTTTGATGTTGATTGTGTTATAATTTATTCAGTTTATTTTGGAGGGTTATGTCAGATTTTTTCCCATTAGGAGCATGATGCTATCCATCTTCTTGTACTTCTGATCTGGTTTATAAAAATAGAGTGCGAAAATGTTTGTATTATTATTTTGTGCGTTCAATTTGTCCCATGTCATAAGTTTATTTATTTTTCTTTACATCTTGCCTTTTTTGGTTGATCATCTTTTCTCGTTCATTCTGTTTTCCCTTTACTGGTTTGAAAAGGGCTCCCTAGCTTCAAAATGATGCTCAAGAGAGTCCAGTGTTAATCGTTACCCTCCTCCTCATTCATAGACTTAACTGTTGCTGTTCTGTATTTTAATTCTACTACATTCAGAAAAAAAAATCTGCTACTTTAAACAGGAGACTCTATTTTAACGGCATAGGAAATTGAACCCAGAGCATGTGCACTGAACTACATCCTCAGCCCTTTTTATTTTTTGTTTTGAGACAGGATCTCACTGAGCTGCTAAATTGTCCAAGCTGGGCTCAACTTGCGATCTTCCTGCGTCAGCCTCCCAGAGTGCTGGGATTACAGGTGTGCACCACCAGAAGATATTATTTTATGCAGTCTAATTTATTTAGATTTATCTCCTCACTTGTCAATTTTCTGTCCTTGTCATCTTTCTTGCACCTGATTTACATCTGGTATCATTTTGCTCCTACAAAATGTACATTCTTTTTGAGTTCTATAGGTGCGATCCTCTGGAGATAAAACTCAGTTTCTGTTTCCCTGAAAACGTCCTCACTTTTCTGTCATTCTTAAAAGATACTTTTTCTGGTCCTATCCTGGGCTGAGAATTGTTTTATTTCAATCTACTGACAGTCGTTTTATTGCAGTTTTTCTTAGCTCGTGTTTCAGAGGATGAGGAGTGAATAATCTTACTTGTTTCCTCCTCTTCGCTGGCTGCCTGCAGGCCTCTCGGCCATTCTTCACGGTGTGCCTGAGTGCGGCTTGTTTTCATTTGCACTTTAGGAAATTCTTTAAGAATTCTGAGGAGTTATTTTTCAGGAATTGTTCTTAGAAATTTTTCCTACAAATATGGTTTTAGCCCCTCTCTTCTCTTTCTCCTGGCATCATCCATATATGATAGGCTTTCTCATTTTGTTCTCTTCTTTTTTTTTTTCTTCTATGTGGCTTTTGAGTAAGATTTTTAAGAATTATCTTGTAATTCATTCATTTTAACTCCTGCTGTATACAAACCTATCCATGGAATTTACTTTTAACCCTCTGTGATTTCTTTTTCAGATATGCTTGACCATATTTTTCAATTTTTAATTATAAAATTAGTTGGAGACATGGTCTAATGGGATCCTCGATATAATGCTTTCGAACATTTTTGCAGTATTTGCTTTATTTATTCACTGTTCTATAGACTGCTTCACCAAACTCTTTAAAATATATTGCAGACATCAAAATATCTTTCCCTTAAATACTTACATATGAATCTCCTAGTAATACTGTTTTGTTGTTGGTGGTGGTGAGATAGGTTTCACTGTGTAGTTCAGGCTGGCCTTGAACTCATTTGTAGCCCAGTCTAGACTCAAAGTTGTCCTGTTCCAGCCTCCCACGTCCTGGGATTACCGGCATGGGCCTCCGTGCCCATTTGTAATTTTCTTACATGTTCACACCACCATTATTATTCCTTAAAAATTACCACTAAACTCCTAACATTACTTAACATTTAGCTCAGGTTTAAATTTTTCCAATTGTCCCTAAAATGTCATATTTTTCCAATTAGTATCTGATACAGGTTTATTTTAATTGCAGGTTTATTAGTATCTGGTACAGGTTTATTTTTACTGCATCTATCTTAGTAACTTTTCTAGTCATCGAGACGAAATACCCGACACCCAAAGTTAAGGGAGGAAAGGCTTATTTGGCTCACAGTGTGTAGAAGTTTCAGTCCATAGTCAGCTGGCTCCAAGGCAGGGTGGCACAGCAGAGGGCATCACAGAGGAGAAACAGTCCATGACAGGGCAGGCAGGAGAAGGCAGCAACAGCAGCAAATCTGCCTTTCTCTTTTATCCCTAACAGACTACACACCTTTTGGGTGGTGCCACCCACACCCAGGGTGGGGCTTCTGCTTTCAGTAAATCTATTCAGCCACACCCAGAACTCTGCTAATTCCAATCAGTGGACTAATTCAGTACCACACACCCTAGATCCAGCCACTTCCCAAAAGCCCCACCTATGAGAGCACAAAGCTTTGTGGGCACAACTAGATACAAGCCATAACAGTGTTGTTATGGCTTGTGCCTAGTTGTGCCCCTCAAGCCTCATGAAGTCATAGATGAGACTTTTTCAGAGGTGGCTGAATCTAGAGTGTGTGATGCTGAGATTAAGGGTGTGTGATTATTAAATCAATCCATGGATTGGTTTAGCACCACCCTAATTTTGGCAGCCTGCATAAGATATAAGCAGCAGGAAGAAGCTGATTAGGTCCCCCCTTGCTCACCTTGCTCCCTTCTGCCTGTCTGCCAGGCCACCCTGCCTTGGAGCCAGCTGATTGTGGACTGAAACCTGTATCAACTGTGAGCTAAATAAACCTTTAACTCTAGGTGTTGGGTATTTTGTCTTAACGAGAGAAAAGTAACCAAGACAAGTGTCTTATTTCATTTTGAACTGTTTTCATGAGATTTAATTGACTGAATTAAATTGTACAAATTTAAGGAGAGCAATTTAAATTTCAGCACATGTATACAGACATGAAACCAACATCACAGCCAAGATATGAACATATTTTAACACCCATAAATACTTTCTTGTTCTTTGATGCACCCCTTCCCTCCTACTCCCTCCCCTGCCATTCCCAGGCAACCACTCGCCGTCTTTTAGTCCCTATAGATTAGATTTCATCTTCTAGCATTTTATACAGTGAGATTAAGCCAGGCATGGTGGTGCAGGCCTGAAATTCCAGCATCTAGGAGGCTGAAACACTAGGATCACTGAGAGTTCGAGGCCAACCTGGGCTACATAGTAAATTCAAAGCCAGCCTGAACGACGTAGTGAGACCCTCTCTCAAAAACAAAACAAAACAAACAGGAAAAAAACCCAAAACAAAACACAATGAGATTATACACTAGTCTTCTTTTGTCTGATTTCTTTTCACCCTGAAAAATTATTTTCAGATCTATCCATGTCATTACATGAATCAATAGTTCATTACTTTCTATTGTAAAATAGGTAGGTTGTTATGATTTGGATTTGAAATGTCCCTCAAAAATCATGCTAAAGGCTTTGTTGCCAACCTGTGGGCTTTTGGGGAAGTGATTGGATTATGAGGGATTTAACCTTATCAAGTGGATTAATCTGTTGCTGGGAACATAGCTGATAGCATTATCAGGAGTTAATGAAAACAGGAAGTGGGGCCTCCATAAAGGGAGAGGGTCATGGGATCTTCCCTTTGTGGACTCTATCTGCTCCTCGGCCTCTTCCTCTTTGTCTTGCTTTCTCTCTCTGCTTCCTGGCTCCCATGAGGTGAGCAGTTTTCTTCTGCCATGCCCTTCTCATCATGGTGTTTCTGCATCACCACAGGTTTAAAAGCAATGGAACCAGCTGACTATGGACTGAAACCTCTGAAACCATGAGCCAAAAGAAACCCTTCTTTCTTTTAAGTTGTTCGTGTATTTGGCTACAGCTGTGGAAAGCTGACCAAAATATAGGCATACACCACAATTTGTGTATCCACCTGTGTGTTAATCTGTTGTATTCAGGCTTTGACTGTCGTAACTAGGACAAGAAGGCACCCAGGGCACATGGTCTAAAGAGGTGCTTGTTCTTAGATATTCACAAGTGCAAATGTCTCACTGCCCCAGTTTAGTGCAGGATCTGATTACTGATAACACTGATGTGAACATTTGTGTGAAGTCTTTGTATGGACACAGGCTTTCATTTCTCTTGGGTGAATTCCTAGGTCATGGGAATGGCTGGGTCGTATGCTAGTTGTGCCTTTAATTTTTCAAGAAGACATTAAACTGCTTTACATTTTCTTTTTTGCGGGGGCCTTGCCCTTGCTAGGCAAGCACTCTACCACTTGAGCTAACCCCCTAAGCCCTGTTTTACATTTCTGACAGTGAAGTGTGACCATTCCAGTTGCTCCACATCCTCACCAGCCCTGGACCTTTCACACTTTGGCCATCTAGTGGTATGCTATATAGTTTTAATTCATCTTTCAATAATAACAAACGATGTTCCTTGCTTATTGCTATAATGTCTGTTCAAATATTCATCCCTTTTCTATTGGCTATTGAGTTGTAGACTGGTTTAGATACACTAGATACATTCTTTTTGTCAGATGTATGTTTTGCAACAGTATTTCCCTATTTTTCCCTAGTGTGAAGTGGGCTTGATCATTTCTGCAGTAGCATCTCTCTCTTTTTTAGGTAGGGTCTTTTTGTGTTACTCAAGTGGGTCTTGAACTGGGCTCACGTGATCTTCCTGCCTCAGCCTCTTCTGCAGCTGGGACCATAGTCATGTACCACCATGCCCAGCCTGAATACATTTTTAAAGTCCATATTATCAATGGTTTCATTCATATGTGTGTATCCTATTTAAGAATTCTTGCCAAACTCAGGATTTCTAAGATTTTCTGTTTTATTCTAGAAGTTTTATACTTGTAGCTGTTATATTTAGCCCTTCAGTTTGAGTTAGTTTTCGTATATGGTATAAGCCAAGAGTCTGGGTTTTTACTAAAGTATGTTAAGTCTTTCTAGCACCATTTATTTAAAGGATTATTGTTTCCCCAGTGAGAGGCTTTGTCACCATTATTTACCATCATTGACCATAGACATAGAGCTGTTTCTGTTCTGATAATTTATTTGCCTCTTTTGCACCAATAGTGTGCTGTCGTCACATTTTCGCACCATCCCTGTGGCTTCCTGTGTAGTAGGTCTTGAAATCAAGCATAGTTAAGTTCTCCAAATTCGTTCTTTTTCACAGTCATTTTGAAGCTATTCTAAGTCATTTTGACATTTTCTGAATTTTGAAAACCAGCTTGGCAGTTTCTACAAAAAAAGCCAACTTTGATTTTAAATTTTCTTTTTAATCTCCAGATTGATCTGGGGGAAATTCACACCTCACAATATTGAGTTGTCAATCTATGAACACAGCTGATCTCTCTGTTTGCCTGCTGTCCAAACTATCAGGAGCCGTTCCAGAAATAAGCTGACTTAGTTTGGCACATAGAGAAGTGGAAACAAAGCTGGGCACAGTGCTAAGTGCCTGTAATCTCTGCTGTCTGAGAGGCTGAGCCAGGAGGATCACAAGGTCTTGCCCAGCCTGGGTAACTTAGTGATTTAGCAATACCCTGGCTCAAAATAAAAAATAAAAGAAAGGGCTGGAAGTGCAGCTCACTGCTAAGGTCCCAGATTCAATCTCCAGGACAGAGGGGACAACGGAGGCAGGGAAGGACAGAGAGACAAAAGAAGCCTCCAGTGTACCTCACAGCAGTGGTCCCAGTGCCTAGAAGCTGAGGGGCAGGACTGGGAGTTCAAGATTAGCCTGGGTAGCATAGTGAGACTCAGTCTCAAAGCAAAAGAAAATGGAAATTAATATGCTCTCTCTTCATCACACAGGGCTTCACAGTGGTGGGAAGTTGTGTTAGGTCATAAAAATGATCAAGATGAGGGCTGGGGATTTAGCTCAGTGATTAGAGTGCTTGCCTTGCAAGCACAAGGCCCTGAGTTCAATCCCCGGCACCACAAAAAAAAAAAAAAAAAAAGATCAAGATGAGGTATGTGTAGGCGTCAAACCCCAAGCTGAATGTAATCAGTATATGTCAAAAATTTGTACTAATAAAAAACAAAAATAAAAAACAAAAACAAAAAATGAACTGCCAAGCATGTATATCCTGTGTCCCCGCAGACTCAACAACAGGAGGTTATCACCAACAGGAAGTTGTTACCAACAGGAAGTTATCACCAACAGGAAGTCATCACCAACAGGAAGTTGTCACCTCAGGAAGAGATGATGAACCTTCCTAGGAAGAAACAATGAAATCCGTCCGTTCTGACACAACTACATAGACTCTTCCAAACTCTGCCAACCTCCCCATTTAGTGAAATAAAATGTAAATGTATATTGTTTAATAGCACTCAATAAATATTTTGAGGTTCTGTTTCTATAAAACATTACAGACAACACAAGTTTCAGCTTCAGCGACACAGCTATCATTTTGAAAGTATGATGGATGTGTGTATTTCCACTTAAGTAAGGCAGCACACATGGCATGCTCGAGCATTCATTGGAGCATCCCTGGGAGCAGTTTTCCGGGGCTGCCAACCTCTGGCCTTCACTGACATCTGTTCTTGGGAAACTGTTTTTCTTCTCTGAGGGCACAAAGTCTGAGAATTTTTCTCCTGAATAGATGAAACAGAGATGTGTCCTTATATTTGCAGGTAGGAAACCCTCATCTGTGTTACTCCTTTGGGAGAATGAGAGGCTTAATATCAAGCAAGCCTCTCTACCTGTACTCTCTACCTGTACTGCCCAGGGAGATGGAGAGGATGCTCCACGAGCTAGTCCGCTCCACACACCCTCGCCTAAGCTTACATTAAGTCACCAGAAATGAGAAGGTTCTGCAGCCAGCAGTTTGAGGACTGAGAGTTGCCCTGTGAAACTTAAAAACTCCAACATATTTTTTTCACGGACAGTCCTGGTAGATACTAACAGTAAATTCCCACATACAGGAAAACGGGTATCAAGCTGGAGGTTGTCTTAGTTACTTACTTGTTGCTGTGACAAAATACTTGACACCCACAAGTTAAGGGAGGAAAGATTTATTTGAGCTCACAGGTTGCAGAATTTTCTTTCTGTAGCCAGCTGGTTCCAAGGCAGGGTTTCCTGGCAGAGGGGCATGGCAGAGGAGAAACAGCTCATGCCACGGCAGGCAGGAGGCAGCACAGAATGCTCAAGGGGAGTGCCAGGTTTAGACTGGCAAACCCTGTTAGAGAGACGAATGAAAACACAGGAGACAGAGAATATCTTCGCCAGGGTGCCAGGGGGCTTCACCTGTTCAGAGTGGAGCCTCGAACTGACTCACATCCCTAGATATATCTTATTTTATTATTTTTTAAACCCCTAGATTTATTGAGGAAAAATAAAGGGCAGAATGTTTGTTTTAGGTAGTAAGGCAGGCAAGCAAGGTGAGGGGACAGTTTGGCTGAATGATTAACTTTTATCTGATTGTCCCCATGGGAGCTTTTTTGTCTTCCCTGTAAGGTCCATCTCTGCTCAAACTGGCGAAACATCCTGTCTTCAAGATGTTCTGGCTCCTCGGAGTTAGTAGTTTCCTACCCTCCAAGTCAACTCGAGCAGACATTGAGCTGGGTGATGTAAGGTACCCCACAAAGGGGAACTATAATTCCATTGGTGGACTGATCCAATATCACACACCCATGATTCAGTCACTCCCCAGAGCCCCACTTATGAGCACATGAGACTTTGGGAAGACATCTAGATATAAGCCATAACAGCCACCCTAAAAAAAAAAATCACATTGCTTTTCTAAGTCTCAAAATATAGAACAAGAAACTAATTAGCTGCTCCCTGAGATCCTTGTGCAGTTAAATGTTCTAAGTGTCTACGTCTCAATCATCCAACATCAAGCTCTACATTTCTTTAGCAAGGCAGCTGGATAGTGGTCCGGCATCTGTGGCTCTTCCAGGCTTCCAGGTGCCCCTGCTTGTCTGTTTGATCATGGATGAGAGAGTTACATATGGCCATGATGAAAGTCAAAGTATACCAATGATTCTTGAGCAAACACAGACTACATGTCCACAGGCGCCACGTGGCTGCCCCTCTGGGGAGGCCAGACTGAAAGAGGACAGCGCCCCACCCCTTCAGCTTTCATCCTGAACGCAGCCGCCCAGTGCCTGTGGTGCTAATCCAGAGCCAAGCTGCAGAGGCGGGGCGGTGCCTCCTCCGTCCCTGACTCTCGGTCCTCCCGGCCTCCCGGCTGACCCCGGACCCTCCTGCCCTCACTCACGTGCAGAGTCTTGCTCTCTGCGGTAACTTCCTGTCTCCAGCATCAGTCAGGCTTCACATGAGCCTTCAGCCTCAAAACCATCTTACAAGTGTCTTTAGTTCTCCTTAGACCACCCAGGTCTGGCCTAGACAAACACCTCTCTCCACCTGCTGCCCCCCGGAGGGCGTCATGCTGGGACCACTGTGGCTATGCTCTCTCTCATAGACTTGTCAATTCTTTGTCTCTGCCCTCAAGACTTCTCATCGGTCCTTCCTCCAGCCTCCTCTGCCATCTCCCATATGGGTGAGCCAGATCTCGATTCAGCCCCACAGCCAGCAGCCCTCTGAAACTTATACTCCCTTAACTTCCTCTCCTTGAGTCCCCGGGCCAGTTCTCTCACTGGT
>PVJO010025544.1:0-22583 GCA_004026905.1 Hystrix cristata
TAAATTGTCGGAAATGAAAGAGAAGGCATTACAGCTAATGAGCCAGAAATAAAAAGGATCTTAAAGGACCATTATGAATAATTATATCCAAAAATGTGGACACTCAGAAGTGGAGAAATTTCTAGACACATTCAAGCTACCAAGACTAACTCAAGAAGAATTACTAATTCAAGCTACCAAGACTAATCTAAGAAGAACACTACTCAAGAAGAAGTAGAAAGCCTGAAAAGACCAGTGAACAAATAAGGAACTGAATCAGAAGTCAGAGCCTCCCAACAAAAAAAGCTCAGGACTGTGGAGCTCGATGGGTAATTCTCAAAACATTCTGAGAAATAATGCCAACTTTCTTAATTGCTTTCAAAAAATCAAGACTCACTTTATGAGACCAGCATTACCTTAGTTCCAAAACCAGACAAAAATAACACAAGAAAGGAAAATTTTGAGCCAATATTCCTAATGAACAAAGATGTTAAAATCCTCACTAAAACACTGAAAACCAAAATTAACAATCCATTAAAATCATCCTATACTACAACCAGGAGAGATTTATCCCTGGGATGCAAAACAAACACGGTCCAATATATGCAAATCAATCAACTGTGGGACATGCCAATTTAACAGAATGAAAGAGAAAAGCCGCATGATCATCTCAATAGATGCATAAAAAGCATGTGACAAAATTCAATAACTGTCTTGGTAAAATCTCTCAACAAAATATAGAAGGAACATAACTGAATATAGTAAGTGCCAAATATAACAAACCCATAGCCAGCAACATACCCATCAATGGAAAAGTGAAAGCTTTTCCCCTAATACATGAAATGGGCAAAGACACCTATTTTTATTACTGTTATTCAACACAGTAAAGTATTGGAAGTCCCAGCCAAGAAATCTTGCAGGAGGAAAAAAATAAAAATAAAAGGCTTCTAAATTGAAAGGGAAAAAGGAAACTTATCTGTTTGTAGATTATATAATCATAAATATAAAGAAACCTCTAAAGACTCCCCCAAAATTTTCAGAACTAATTAACAAATTAATTTAAGTCACTGGATAAAAAAAATCACCATACAAAATTAGTGGTGTCTTCATGCACCAACAATGAGTGATCTGAAATAACAATTAAGAAAATAATCCTAGCCAAAAGAATGAAACACTTAGGAATTAACCAAAAAGGTGAAATACTCGTACACTGAAAATTATAAAACATGGATAAAGGAATGCTTAAAAAGATACAAATGAATGGAAAGATCTACTATATCTACAGGTTGAAAGAATTAGTGTTGCAGATGTAAGATTTGAACACGTAACTTGAAACCATAAAGCTTCTAGCAGAAAACATAGCAGAACAATCTTGGCCTTGGTCTTAGCAATAATTTTTTTGATCAGACACTAAATGCACAGGCAACAGAAGCAAAAATAGACAAGCATAATGACATCAAACAGAAAGCTTCTGCATAGCAAAGGAAATAATAAAATGAAAATGCAGCCTACGTAATGGGGAAAATATTTGCAAACCACATATCTCGGGAGTTACATAAGGAACTAATATAATTCAATACCAAAAATATAAATGACCTGGGACAAAGCATTTAAATAGACATTCCTCAAAAGAAGAAATTCAAATGACGAACATGAATATGAAAAGGAACACAACATCTCTAATCATCAGAGAAATGCAAATTAAAAACACAATGAGGTATCATCTCACACATGTTAGAATGGTTATTATCAAAAAGACAAATGATAACAAGTGGGAATATGGAGAAAAAGAAAACACTTGTCCAATGTTGGTAGGAACATAAACTATACGAGCATTGTGGAAAGGCGTGTACACATTCCTCAAACAATTAAAAATGAATTACGATAGCATCCAGCAATCCTATTTCTCAGTATCTATCTTAAGGAATTGAAATTAGGGTCACAAAAAGATATCTGCATTCCCATGCTCACCACAGTACCATTCACAGTGCCAAGATATGGAAATAAGTTAAATGTCCATTTATGGATAAATGGGTAAAGAAATTGCTATATAGATGTGCAATGGAATACTAGTCAGCCTTAAAAAATAAAATCTTGTCTTTTGTCACAACACTGATAAGGCTGGAAGACATCATTTTAAGTGAACTTAGCAAGGCAGAAGGAGACAGGCTACTTAAATTCATCTACATATGGAAGCTAAGATAGTCAGACTCACAGAGTCAGAGAGTAGAGTGATGGTTGCCAAGGGCTGGAAGGGGAGAGAAACATGGGGTTGTTGGTCACGAGGTCTAAATTTTCAGCCATGCAAAATAAATTCTAGAGATCTAACATGCCGCAGTAGGATACAGCCAGCAACACTATATTATATATTTGAAATTTTCTAAAAAGATTGATTTTAAATGAAGTTTTCTCAACACACCTCCCACACAAATGAGAACCATGCAGAGGTGATATATATATATCCATTTGCTGAGCTGTGGTTGTCGGTTCACTATGCACACAGCATATCAAAATATCAGGCTGCACACCTTAAGTATGAATTCCTACATCAGCACTCAGCTGCTTTGAAACTCACTGAATTTGGTAATGACCACAGTTTGAAGAAAAGTTTTGTACCCATACTCATCACTGGCTTGCTGCTCCACATACAAGCTAGAACTTGTCAGTGTCGATTGCCTTGCGATTCACCACCCTTTCCAGCCAAAACCATTGCCAGTTTGGTACTCGCTGTTTTTGACATTCATCATACATCCTGGAACCAATTAAAGAGCACCAAGGTACCACTGTATGTCAATATTTCAATAGACTATCAAGAAATTAAAAACCGAAAGCTCTTCTCCAAGGTTCCCTAGCATAGGACATGGCAGTCGCCTACCCAGGTGCTCCAGCACCAAATGTAGCACTTATTTTCGATGTCTTCCTCTTCCTTATGCCACATACCAAATGCATTACCAGGTACTTGGAATATTTCCTAAACATCACTCAACTCCATGCATTTTTTTAAATTTCTACCACCATCAACCTAGTTCAAGTTACTATTTCTCGCTTGAAATATTATATTTTAAAGAGTTAGACCACAATCAGTATAAGTAGAGCGTGATAAAAATTAGAACAGGGTTTACAGAGCTCGGCGAGGGTCAAGACATGAAGGGTCCTGTGCAATACAATAAGGAGCTAAGGATTTATTTTGAAGTCGATGAATGGGTAGCCACTAAAGAATTTTATGGAAAATGCAGGCCCAATCTGATCTACAACATAAGAATATCACTGTGGCTGTTAGAGAAAGAATTGATTGCAGGAGGGCAAGAGTGATGGGGGAACAAATTAGGAAGATAATGAAACGCTGGACTCCAGGAACATGGTGGAGATTGACTATAAAAGGAGGGATTTAAGACTTCTTAGGATCTGAATTGAAACCTTACTGTTGGAATGGATGGAGGATGAAGAATTAAGGAAGAGGAGAATTAAGAATGATTTTCAAACTTGATCAGAACGCCTAGGCAACCGTCACTGCCCACTTCTGTGTTAGAGAACACTTAGAAAGATAAAGGTATTTGTAGAGTAAAACAGATATGTCACAATTGAGGTACTGTATCTGTAAGACCCGTAAGCAACAACTCCAACTAGCTAGACCTGTGAAGGTAACCTAAATAAGAGTGAGCACTGGACTTTCTAAAAAGACGAGATATATTAGTCAGCTTCCCAATTGCTGGAACACAACACCGAACACCCACAACTTCAAGGAGGAGCTGGCTTAACCGGCTTATGTGCTAAGAAGTTACAGGCAGGAACATATGGTAGAAGAGTGGGGTACACAAAAGCTGCTTAGTTCCTGGTAGCCAGGAAGCAGAGCAGGGGAACAGTGCTAGAGGAAGAGACCAGAGACCTGATAGAGAGACCAGTGTTATGCCTCTATGACCCACCTAAACACAGCCAGAAGTGTGCTTTACCACCCCCTGGGGCGACTCCCAAGCCAATCAGGTTGACAATCGGTGTTAACCATCATAGAGGCATAGCCAGTGAGGAGACGCCAAAGAAGGAGAACTGGAAAGACCAACCTCATGTGGGCAAATACTGAGCAGGAAGCCATTAGAAACAAGATAATGTTTTAAGAAGGAGATGGGTTAATTGTGACAGTCTGAGAAATAAAGATCAGAGTGAAAAAATGGTCACCTGACTTGAAAAAAGCTCTGTTGGAACCCAGACAGGAAGAGTTTTAGTCCCCGGCTTCAGAAGACCCGGGGTGCTAGTCACTTTACGCAGAAATCTTAATTACTAAATCTGGGCTCCAAACCTGACTTAGCGCCAACATGCCTCTATAGTCCTGGCAGATCTTTAAACACCCTGATTCTCACTAAGCTCAGAATTGGTGCCAGATCTGGGGCTGGACACAGGAAAGGAACACTGAAAGGACCAGGGACTATGCAAACAAACAGGCTTAGAAGAAAGGAACACATATGCCAATTGGTTAACACCAATTAACCAGTTAGTCAATCAGATTGACTTTTCCATGAAAACGGAACTGAGGCACCATCGAAACAAAGATATTCCATCCAGAATGGTACTTACGGACTCATGTATTATTTCAGTGAGTATTTAACAGACTCATGAGTGTGTATATCCCGCTGCCCCTGGTAGTACCTGCGTGACTGTCCCATCAGGCAGTACAGGAGAGTCATACAAGCACCACCAGTGGTTCACGTTGGCAGGAATGTGTTAAAGCTTTGAACAGGTCACGGAACAGAGTAGAACTTGGTTTCCAGCAAATAAATCTACAGGATGCCTAACTAAGTTTGAATTTCAGTGCTGTTTCCTTCCAAGAATGGCAGGGCAAGTCCAACCCTAGAAGAGACTTTGAGAAGAGATTCAACTGTTAAAAAATTCAGAGCTGTTGAAAACACATAGTAGCTTTCAGTCCTATAAGGCTGATGTCAATGCTCATTAGCCAGATGCATATTTATTTAGCCTGTGAGAAATTATTGAAAGTAATTTGGAGCAAAAAATAAATTTGAACTTCAGATAAACAAGGACTAAGTCTTTAGTATTTGGACTACACTTACACTAAAAGAAAATTCGGTGTGTATCTGAAATTCAAAGGTACTAAGACGTCCTCTAATTTATTGGATAATCCTAGACTAAAGGGATAGAAAGACAGACACCTTCCTTTTCTCTGGACCTTGGTAAATTACCGTAATCTGCTGCAGATGGATCCGAGTTGTTCCAGAGATCCATGACATGTAGGACTCTCTGCAGTGGAGAACAAAATGACTGGAACCTGAGACACAGGTCTCAGTCACCCAACCAGGGAGTGACACCCTTCTCTCAAGGAAGATCTGTCGGTTTCTCTTCACACTGATTAACTGTAGCGAATTCCTCGGGGTAATAAGCAAGTCACCCGGGAACCTGCCTTTCATTCATTAACTAAACCACACCCCAGTCATATTCTTTCAGGCTCTCAGGGGGTCTGAGAGCTGAGCCACTACTCACCTGCCATAATCACCCCAAGTCTAGGCATCAGATAGCTAGAGACAACTCCAGCGCCCCGTGGCCCACTGAAGTGATCAAAAGTAGCCAGTCCCCGACCTGCTTACCGTGCCTTACCTTGTACACGGAAACCAAAGGAAAGCTTTTACTCACATTTCTCCCTCCTGCTTTCTGACCAGTCCTACTGCTTTCCGTGCATCCTTGTGCAGTCTGCCTGCCTCTGCCCCCTGGGAGCTGTAAGTAACATATTATCTTTTCAGTGTTAATGGTTTCCTGATCTATTGGCCTTACAATACCTGAGTAACAATAAAACCTATATTTTAAAACACTCGTCCTCTAGGATCGTTCAAAAACATCTCTGTAGACTGGCATGGTGGCACTTGCCTTTAAACTCTGTACTCTGGGAAACTGAGGCAGGAGGATCACAAGTTTGAGGCCAGCCTAAGAGACTTAGCAAGACCCTGTCTCAAAATGAAAAAATAAAAAGGGCTGGGAATATAGCTCACCATGAAGTCCCTGTGTTCAGTCCATAGTGCCACCTCCCTGTCATGATTAAAAACAGTAATAATAGAAATATTTTATACCTGTGAATAGTAATTTAGAAACTTGTAAACTTCAAAGCTGAAAACACAGTTCCTTGAATTTCGAGAGGATACATAGAATGTGCAGGATTCTGAATGGTACGATGTTCAAATACATGAAGGACCTTCACAAACCTGCCCCCAGGTGTGGATTCAGGGTTTTGCAAAGGTTTGAAGACCCTAGCCCTCAAAGATGACAGCGACCCTGTAACTCCACACCTATTTAATTAGGATAAAAAGGCTTCCAAATAGATTTCCAGATCACATTAAAATATATGGCTAGAATCCAATCTATTTGGGAAAGTGGCAGAAGCCTAGCCTACAAAAGTACAGGCATTCAGATAAAACATAAGACATAAAACTTCTGGTCATTACTGCCCAGCAAAGCCCAGCATCTGTGTACCATAGCCTTTACTACTAGTCAAGGGTTCGCTTGATGTTTCACATACATTAATTCATCTAATCCTTGTAAGTGCCTTTTAGATAGACACTATTATGGACCATATTTCCCCAATGACACAACAGAGTCTTAGTCTAGTTACTTCCTCAAATTCACATAGCTATTGAGGGCTGGAGCCAAGATTTGACCCCAGATTGGCTGACTCTGCACATTCAACCACTGAACCTTCCTGCTTCTATTTCAGGAGTATGCAGATGCCTAGTTGACCACAGGCAATCCACACAGTATATAAGTGAAATATACTGATTAGCATCAGATTATCAGCTTTCCCTTTGAGACAGCTTGCTCAAAAGCTGTGGTTCTCAAAGTATGGAGCTCACATTAGGAACACCAGTACCTTCCGAAATGTAATAGAAATGCAAATTCTCTACCCTACCACAGTTCTACTGAATTAGCAACTCTGAAGATGGGTCCAGCCATCTGTGTTTTAACAATCCTCCAGGTGACTTTCGTGCATACTAAACTTTCAGAGCAGTTGCCTAAATTGTACTTAGTTCATCTGTTAAGGATGTCTAGACTTGCACCATTATCCCACTGCATCTGGAAAACTTTGTTTTTCGCTGACTACTTGTATTCAGTATAAGAAGGAAGCCTCAGTCTATTTGGCCTGCTATAACAAAATACTGCACCATAAACTCTGTTGCTTACAAACAATAGCAATTTACTTCCCACAGTTGTACTGGTTAGGAAGTACAAAATGAAGACTCCTGCAGATTCAGTGTCTGGTAAGGAACAACTTCCTGCTCACAGATGGCCATCTTTTTGCTCTGTCCTCAAGTAGTAGAAGAGGTTAAATGAGCTCCTTGGGGTCTCTTTTATAAGGGTACTAATCCCATTCATGAGGGCTTTAGCACTTTCTTGGAAGTTAGAATTTCAACACATCTGCTTTTTTTTTTTTTCATTTTTGAGAAAAAAAGAAGCAACAAGATACATCATGTACAGGTACAAATCCCCTATGATGAATGTTACCACTATGTACATCTAAAATGTACTATTAAAATAAAATTTTAAAAAAAAAAACATCAATTCAGGTTTTGGTGGGATATAAATATTCAGACCACAGCAGAATATTCAGAGAAAATCCCAGGGATGATATTTGAAAAGGAGTTACTATACTGTAACTCCTAGAATGCTTGCAAATGACTTTGGCATCCATCAGCACTCAAAAAACCTGTATGGTGTCTAGACTATGAATCTGTAAAACCTCAACAAAGGAATGGAACACCAATGGGGACAGTGTTATTTGCTCTTTTTAATTGAGGAAAGCCATGAAATATCCAAAATCTGAAATCAAATCTGTGTGTTATCAGCTGAATTTCTCCCCTGAAGCTTCCTCATTGCCACTCCTCTGACTCTGACCAAATAGGGCTTCTTTCTCTCAAGACTTTGAGCTCCCTGAGAACAGCAATCATGGCCTGTATTTCTTTGTTCCTTTACTGAAAATAATGCCTGGTCCATAACTGGAGCTACGTCACATAAACATCACCACACTGACTATTCACCAGTTCACACAGATGTTCCACTGCCTGTTGTAAATCAAGCCATGAAATTAGCATTATTTAAACATTTTCCTTTGGTTACTTTCTATCCCCGGGGAAGAGAGTTACCATAGAAATCACAATATAACTTGAGGAGGAGACTATTTCTTCAGAGGACACAAGTAAAGTTCTGGCCAGAGATCTTGATTTATGGGACACTGGGAGAATTTGATCACCACATATTTATAGCAGTAGCTAGAGATAAGTGCATTCAAGGAAGTGCTACTGAAATGTGTTTCCTTCATTCCTTGACAGCAAAAGGAAGCCATGAATGCTTTAAATCATGGAAAATATTTAGAATATGAAAGACAAATGGAAGTCACATCTTCCTCAACCTGCAGGATAGCCAGTATTTTACAAGGTTCACCAAGAGTTTGTGGGAAACTGATCTTTCTTCTTTCACTTCCAGAAGAATCCATGGAGCTTCTGTTTGTTTAGTGAGTCCTGGCAAGAACTCATCGCTGGAGAAGCAAAACTGATGTCAAATGGATGGTCATTGCTTAAAAACAGGTTCATTCTTCATACTCTTTCATTGTTCAAGGTCTTGAAAGGTATTTTAAAAGAACCTAACCCCATATTAATTCTATTCCCCTTACTCTTTTTTTTTTTCTTTTTTTTGTACTGGGAATCAAACTCAGGGCCTTACATTTGCAAGGCAAATGCTCTACCACTGAGCTAAATCACCAACCCCTATTCCCCTTACTTTAAAATGAAACACAACTTCATGCAATGTACACATAAAAGCATGTTTTTCAAATGTTGTTATCTTATTCATTGATCTCATTTTTTTGTCTCCCATGTCAACTACTCATTACTAATTCAGACTTTAGACTACCTAGACTCCTTTTTAAAATCTTTATATTTTTAAAGAAATACTAAAAAGATAATACATCTATGAATGCTTATGAAAATTTATAATGAATTACAAAACAGAGTAAAAAGGAAACGTTTTCCTTCAACCTTCTTCCTCATACCCCATCCCATCCCTAGGAGTAGCTACTGTTAATAATTGCAAGCATATCCTTCCAGTCCTTTTTATATATTCATAGGCATTTTATACATGAACTGGGTCACACTGGAATGTGCCTTTTTCACTGAAAAATGCCTCAGAGTTTTTTTTAACACATATAGAATCTCTTCATTCTTTTCATCTGTGTATTGTATATTGTAATCTGTATATTGTAATCCAAAGAACATGTGCCACAATTTATTTAACCATTTAAGCTGGTTCTGATATTTTACTCCTACAAGTAGTCTTCTATGAACAACTTAAAATTAATGCTGCTCTGTAATTTTTTTTGTCCATATCTGTGGGTGTCAGCATATGGGTTTTTCCATAGCATAAGTTCCTTGAAATGGATTTTAAATCTTAATAGCCCCTGTCAAGTTGAACTCCAAAAAGGATATGTACCAATTTACAGTTGTACAAACTGTGTGTAAGATTTCTCATTTTCCCCAAACTGTCACCATCTGATAGAAATAGGACAGGCACCTCATTGTTGCTCCTAATCTACATATATCCTAAGTGGATGCTTTTTTTTTCTTGTTGGTGTGTAGGAGTTATTGTATCAGATAATCATATTACATAAAGAACCCTCTCGGGATTTTTGTTGGGAAGTTAAAGCTTGCTCATGTATCTATAGAATATTTTCATCTTCAAATATATGTCTCTTTTTGCTGTTCTGAATGTTTTTTTTTACTCACTTTATTAGTTACTGTTAAAAACATAAGATTCATTTTAGTTTATACATAAAATTCTTATATCTAGATACCTCCCTAAAACCATTTTATTTATTCTAGTAATTTCCAACTGCTGGTTCAGGGATTTCTTGCTATATGATTAGCACATATATTAGTAATCATAGTTTTATCTCTTTATTTTTACTTTTTCAATCATTGCATTGGCCACTACTTCAAAAAAAAGTTGACTCCTTGCCTCATTCTTGTATTTAATGGGAATGCTTCCAACATTTCATTGTTAAATATATAACCGACTATACGTTTCTTATATAGACTTTTTTTTCAAGTTAAGAAACTTTGCTTCTATTCTTAGGTTACCAAGTATTTGTTTTCATGGGAATGGGTGTTGGATTTTACCAAAGACTTACTTTATGTCCACTAGATGATCTCAAGGGAAGAAACAGTGACTTATATCAAGAAATTTCCTAATACCGAGAAGCCCTTACATTCCTGGTATATGTTTGCATTGGCTTCTGATTCGATGCAGATGTCAGTACAAGGTGGACTAAAAAAGAAAGGAGACCTAGAGAAAATTCATCTCTTCCCCAAGCTGGGGAAAACACACTCTCAGGACACAACAAAGAATCAGTCTTTAATGAGTTTGCCTGTACTATACTGACCCTATTCCATGTCCTGGGCCTAGTTTATTATTACACAGACTTCTCTAGGAGGCAATGGGGAAATAATAGTGCACAGAAGACATGAGCCACCTTCAGGACCATGACTAGTACCCATGAAATCTCATACCCAAAAACATTCTAGCCCACCTTACTCCCAATCATGTCTCTTCTCAGTATCAAACTCCCAGGGCAATTAAAATTTGAACTATTAAAAATCAAAATGTAAGTGAGGATAGAACCTTTTAATTTCAAATTGTGATGAGTTCAGAGAAAAGCCAACAGAAAGATGATCCTAGAATACTTCTTCTTAACACCAAGGAGATAAAACAATTATGGGAGAGACCCGGAATAACTTATACTAAACTTGCCATACTTGGCAAATGAAAATACAGCCTGCTCTATTAAATTTGAATTGGCTCATGCAATATCCAGCCCACGCTTAAAATAAAAAAGTACGTATTCCTCACCTAACATTTGTCTCTTCCCCAAGCTTGGGAAAACACACTCCCTAACATTTAAATCCTGCGTACCCTAGCTTGGACTCCAAATTAACTTAGTTGAATTTCTATCCTGGTCTGACCTCTTAGTAGCCATGTGACCCTAACATGTTAGGGACAACTCTAAGCCCAGTTTCACTGATGGTAAAATAAGTTATTTTGACGATTAAATGATGTGAAGCATATAAAACTCTGAGCACATAGCAGATAGTAAGTGGTAGATGAACCTCAGGATTTAAGTAGTGGTTACTCTCTTAGTCACTTTCCAGTTGGTGGAACAAAATACCCAACACCCACAACTTTCATTGTGGCTCACATTTTTTAAAGAAGTCAGCCTATTGTAGGGTGGCTCCAAGATAGGAAGGGCACTGTGGAAGGATCCAGTGGAGGACAGCAACTCATGTCATGACAGCCCAGTGGCAGAAAGAAAAGAGGGAAGTCAGGGAAAGAGATGCATTCTTCCAGACCATGTCCCCAGAGACCTGCCTCTGACCAGCCCCAGCTCCTAGCTGTACACTCAGCAGCCGGCCTCTTTAATGGGTGAATTCGCCAATGGGTATAGCGCACCATAATCCCATCGTCTGAAAACCCCCATCCCTGAGCACATGAATCTTTTGGGGGACAGTCTACATCTAAACCATAACAGTTAAATTAGGGGGCTGAGGGAATAAACAAAAGAATATTGCCCGAAGCGTAAAGGAGACATGTGTTTTCACTCATAACTGTGCTCTGAAGGAGCTATGTGCCCATAAGCAAGTCCCTTAACCTCCCCGTCTCAATTTTCTTATCTATAAAATAAGGATGTTGAATAAACTAGTCTCTTTTCACTCTTAAAAGTCTCTGATTCCAGGACCCCCTATTGCTTGAACTTTGGAGAAATATATAAAAGTATTGTCAATTCCCCTTAAGTAAATTCTTTCCATGGAGCAGTATGTGATTAATATCTTACAAATACTATTGAGAGTAAAAATATGCTGAGTTGAGATTTTAGTAGCATTTGCTTTGAGGAATACAGGTGCTATTGGTCATACTTATTCTCAGACAACAGTCCATGTGGTTTCATGGTTTCACCTCAAGTTATAAATCACTTCCTGGAGGCTGAGTCTAACCCAACACCCCAAATGTGAATTACAGCATCTTCAGCTTTAACTCAATAAGCAATATGGTGTCCTTATTGTCACAACACAGTGGTTTATGACAGTCAGAGGAATAAGTTGTAGGGTTTCCAAATAAATACATACAATATGCCTTTCAAATTAAATACCTTCCTGAAATCTCACATGAATTTAACTGAGGATTAATATTTTTTTGTTTTCCCCCTATAAACCACTAAAAATCTTTTGATTTTTATGGTGGTTATTGTTACTGCTGTCCAGTATACCAAGAAGAAATGATCAGCCTATAAACAATTGGCGAGTCATTTAGAACCATATGCATCCAGTTTTCAGAGCTACAAACCACTTTTCCACGTATTATGTCTATAGAACTAGCCAAATATACATACACGTCCACATTATGCCCCAATCGAAACTCCTATTTTTGAAAACTCATGATTTTTTTAAAACCACATAAAGTTAGCACAAGAATGAGCCTTAATAATCTAGTCCGACTCCCTCATCAGATGAGGAAACACAGGCCCAGAAGAGTTAGAGTAATTCTTCAAGACCAAAAAGCAGCAAAGTTATCTTTTCTGATGTTGTCTTTATTCTGATATACTGAGATCAACAGCATTTGAGGAGAACTATGATACATAAAAAAACTTGGGACCTCTTTGGAAGGCACAAGCAAGGGTTTCTGCCATCATACCCTAGAAATCCATGAAACTTCTGAGTGGTCACTTTATACTAGGAACTACCCTAGGCAACAGGATGATGGGAATGAGTAAGGTAAGGTCTTACCTTTGAGAAGGTATTACGTCCTCCTGTTAGCCAAAAACTGACAAGTCACCTGTCCATTTCACAGTCACAGAAACACTGCGACATGAATTTAATGGGTGTTCTGTTATTAGGTACCAGATTTCAAGTGAAATAATTAATAGCTTTCAGAAGACATTTGACATTCTATTTCTGAAATCTCAGTTTGCTATTTCAAGAATTTCTCCTGGCACTTTTTATGATTCATATTACAGATATATTTCCAGAGAGCATGGCATAGTGGAAAACATGGGCTGTGTGTCAGTCAGCTTTCCACTGGGGTGACAAAATACCTGAGAAAATCAATGTAAAGGTTTATTTTGGCTCACAGTTTCAGAAGTTTCAGTTTCTGGTCCTTTGGCCTCATTTATGGGCTTCTGGTGAAGCAGTAAATCATCACAAAAGGTGTGAGACCAAACCTGCTCACCTCATGGTGACCAGGAAGCAGAGAGAGTGTGAGGAAGCGGCTGGAGATAAGATTTTTCCTGCCAAGGCACATCCCCAGTCACCTATGTCTTCTAAGTAGGCCTGAAATAAGTGTCTATGCTCTAGTGCCCAGTTTCCCTATCTATACAATGAAAAGCTTGATTACAAGTTCCAAATCTCCATGAGTTATAACATTCCAAGATTCTACTTCAAGTACAGCATATACAATCAGCACAAGGCACCAAATTATGGAGAGGAATCAGGAGAGTGTTGAGTAGGATCGAGAACAGAACTAGCCAGTCTCAAAGCTGCAAGTTCGAACACTAGAGATGTGATCTATAATTCTCTCCAGGACTAATCCCAGAAATAAATCCAACAATGGAAAGATGTTCTTGGGTCTAAACTACCATCTCCACCTCTATTCAAGATCTAAGAAGTAACTAGATCCTTGTCTTGTAGAGATCACTCTTTTGAACAACTAACTTTCGAACAAGTAATTCATTTTCTTTCTTTTTACTTCAGCCTCTACCCAAGCATGCTAAACTGCCAGTCTCTATAGGTGGGATTTCCAAGGCTATTCCCACAATAGCAAAAGATTGACCCTGACCAAAGAGGAGAACATGGGTCATAAATAGCAGGTGAAACTACCCTGCAATTTAACAAATAAACCATTTGAGCAGGGGACTATTTGCCAGACTATTTTATTCTTTGCATTACTATTACAGGAAGGCATGTGATTTTTTTCTGAGGTTTCACACTGCCCACACCAGCAAGTCCTTTTCGTGTAACTTTACACAAACAAAAGCAAAGCCCGTTGTGTCTGCACGCCGTTGACTCTACAAGACTGAGACAGCCACACTTCAAAATGAGGACACTGGGTTTGTTACTACGTTCAGGTCAAAACTAGGAAATCCTGCCCATGGGGGTCAATTTCATAGACATCATAATAAATTTCATCATCAAAAAACATTGGTCAGCATAAATGAAGGCCACTGACATTTCTTGTCAAGAGAAGAAAGAAAAACCACCATTCTGAATTTACAAATATGAAGTGCTATGTAAATGCCAAATGAATTTCTGACGGCAAGATTTATGATCATTTTTATTAGTTACTGGAAGAAGAGGGAGAAGAACTAGATAAGCACGAGCCTTGAGGTCAGAGAACCTGGGTGGGGTCCAGCCCTGCAAGCAGGTAGCCGTTTGTCTGAGAATGAGTCACTTTACCTCATGAGCCTCAGTGGCCTCCTCAGTTAAGAACTGGGCTATTTGATTTCCAGGGACACCCTCCTCTACCCCACCCTAGTATTTCTCTCTCTCTCTCAGTCACTGGCTAGTAAATTACCTGCTTTGGAAGATGCATTAACTGCCTTAGGACACTAGGGTACAATTTAACACATTCCTGAGGCAATAAATCAACAGTCCCCCTTTCCCTTTGCATTAACCTTGCATTTTTTACATCACTCCAGCCACAGAGGATTACAAAGGAACAGGTGCCTCCAGGGTTAACAGCAGGGTGAATCCTGGAGCTGGGACCCCTGAAGGCCCCTCTCTCATCGGTTTCCCAGGTGAAAGGGAATCATGAGCTGAGCCTTATTCATTGGAAAAGCAGGAACTGACTCTGGTCTCTTGTGAAGTAATGAAAAATTACCTATCACCAAAATGGGGAACAGGAAGTTGTAGAGGCTTGGGATAGGCCCTCAGAGCTGTTCACTCATTCATTCGGCCATTCATTCACTCATTCATTCATCATTTCCTCCACGTTCAGACTGGCTATATAATTTTTGGAATCCAGTGCAAAATGAAAATGCCAGGAAGACAGAGAGACAGAAGCAGAGACAGAAAGGTCTCTGTCTCATTTGCCTCATCACTGAGACAAAATGTCTGATACCCACAATGTGAAGAAAGAAAGGTTATTTTGGCTCACAGTTTCAGAAGTTTCAGACCATGGTCAATAGGCAGAAATGGCATGGTGAAAGAACCTGCCATGGAGGAAAGCTGCTCACATCATGGTGGCCAGGAAGCAGAGAGAAGGGAAGAGTGGGGGAGGGAGATACACCCTTCCAGGTCACACACCCAGTAAACAACCTCCAATCACAGCCGACCTCCTAACAACACATTTCGCTCTGAATTCACACCTGGATTAATCTACCGATGAGTGCAGTGCCCCCATGATCCAATCACCTTCCAAAAGCCCTCCCCTGCATATGAGGTCTTTGGAGGACATTCTAGACGTAAAATAAAACACACCCCATTAAAAGTTCTGAAATAGAAAATACTTTCCTGTCTCCCCCAGTCTTCCTCTTGACCTGCCCAATCTGACTGGACTCTTCCTATATAACATCCTATTTCTTCACAGAGACATTCAGCTTTAAAGATAAAGGAGAAAGCTTCCTACATCACAAAGAAAATCTCCAATCACCAGACATAGATCTTGACGTGTACGTGAGGAAATTGAGATATTTCTTCTCCAACAATCTTCAGGTGCGGATACCTGAGGATTGCTCTGGACTAAAAAAATTTCTCTCTGCAATGTCCGAACCTGACTTCAACAGAAGGCCATAGACCCTAAAGGTCAACAATAGACTCCATTATTATCACGTATCCTTTGTGGGGCTCTGGAAGACTGAGTTAACCTGTGTAAAGCACAGCGAATAGTGCTTGGCAATCACTGTGCCCTATAAAAGTGAAACTAGTATTGAAGTTCTCTTTCTCTTAGCATCCCTGCTATAAGCTATGGCTCTTCTCTGAAGGAAATGTGTCATACCCAATGCCATGTGAGAGAGAAAATCAAACATTTCAAGTAATATTATTCTGTTACACACATTATCTCATTTAATATTCAAAAAATTAAAAGAGGGAAAAAAGCTAAAGAGCAGTAGTAGAAGGGTCAAGAACGTAAGCATCTAATCGTACATCACAGGGCTAGCGAGAGGACTAAATGAGATTAGACGCACAGTTGTATTAGCCGTCCTGTTGTGAGGGCACAATGCTTGACACCCAGAACTTCGAGGAGAAATTTAATGTGTCTCAGTCTCAGAAGTTTCAGTCCATGATCAGCTGGCTCCAGAGTGGACAGACCTGGCAGAGCAAAGCTGAGAGTTCACAGTAGCCTGGAAGCAAAGTGGGAAACAGCCCCCAAGAGGAAGGGGTGAGGGACTAGACACAGTAACCGAGGTCACTCCTTGGTGACCCACCCAGACACACCCGGGAGTGTCTTTACTAATCAGGGTGTTTCTTACTCTAGGCCAGTTGACCAGTCACAATTAACAGCCTCAACAGTCAGCACTCATTGTTGACAGATTCCACATTTGCAAATTCCCCCCTCTTTAAAATGTATGTGTTACCCCCAAAATCAATATTTGGGCACTCAGCAGTCCTTTGTGGGAGTTCTAAATTGGTGACAATTCAAGTCACCTAGAACACTTATTCTCAAAGAAGGCCACGTACAAAATTTTTGATTAGCTCTCATACTGAAAACAATACACTTTTCACAGGGTTTTTAATGCCACACTCTTGTCATTTTTTTGTGCTTTCTGTTGATGACTTTGCTGTTTAAAATGGCCCCAGGCACACTGCTGAACTGCAATCTGCTGTTCTTAAGCACAAGAAGCCCATGACGTGCCTTTCAGAGAAAATACACACATCAGAGAAGCTTTGTTCAGGCATGAGCTGTGGTGCTGTTGACTAAATTCAACACGAATGGATCTACAATATGTACTAAATAGGTGTCTTTAAATGGAAACATAAAACAAGTCTTCATTGATTGGTTGATAAAAATAACAGTCACTAGAAACTTACAAAGACAGAACCCTGGTGTTTTCCCTTGTAACAATTGTACAGTGTTTGCTAATTCAATGCTCCTGGCAATCTTACAGAAAAAGGGTGTATGTGTGCCTGCCAAGTAGTACACAGTCGGCAGACAATCAACATGACTACCGTCCACCTCACCTAAAAATAAGGAAACTGAGCTTTAGTAACGCTAAATACCTTATTCGACACCATCCAGGTAGCAAGCATAATAAATATTAACTACCTACTGCTGCATAAAATCACCACTGCTGTATTATGCTCATGATTCTGTGGGTCAGGAGCTCAGATACAGCACACCCTCGAGGGGCACTTATCTCTACTCCATGATGGCCGCTTGCTTCCACTTCCGCCAAGAAACAAAGGACTTTCGGAGGAAAACTCTATCATCCTGGTAAGCACTATGTTGTAAAGACTTCTCCCTGTACTCAGACTTTTCCGTGTGATGGGGACCAAGCAGTGAAACATACTTTACAAAGGAACAAAATGAAAGACCACAAGCATAAACAGAGTTTCGAATGAAAGTGCAAATATCACACTGAGAAACTGGTTGCTGTTTCTTTCAAATTTGTCTGTTGTGATTTCCCCTTATGAGAGGTGAGCGGCGGGTGAGTACACTCAAGCTCCCAGGAAAACTCACTTTGAAATATACGTAAAAATGGATTCTCTTCCCATAAAGCCCAAGATAAAATGCCTCTTACGCCAGGTGATGGATTAGAATATTCCAGCACGGGTTTATGTTGTCAGCCCGCAACAACACAGCACGAACCAGAAGAGATTAGTCTGGCAATGTCAAGATTTTTGTCCAACGATTATAGTTTAGAACTTGAAAGTATGCTGTCTCACTCTGTATCAACACTGCTGTGCGGGAACATTGAATAAATAGAGAATAAATTTTATGCAGAGAATAATTTTTGACATGCAAGTTTAAATATAACAAAGGAAAGCCTTTTAAGATGTCACTGCATTCAGATAAGAAAACATGTCTTTTCTCACTTTGACCATGTGCAAATAGGTGCTTTTTAAGTGCTAAAACCTTAATACTTAAAGGTAAAGTCTCTAATTTTTAAAAAGAAGACATTATGACTCATAAAGAAAGAAATTGTACCTTTCACCAACTTACTCCATATGTGCACTGAAAATATTTGACATTTTCATTCATGTTCTTCTTAGTTTCACCTTCACATACAGGCAGTATACTATTTACCTCCAACAACAGAAATCAGGCATCTTACTCTATGAAGCTCCTTAATCCCTCAGCACTTCAGAAGTTGAACTCAGGCTCCTGAAGAAGGAGAAGTCATTTTACAAGCCTCTATCCAGATAAAACCCTAAAAACTGAAGTATCTAAGGGCAGAAAATAGACTTTGTTGGCTGCCAACATCTTCACCAAAAGGTCAGCCCTGGGATGTGCATCCGAGCTAGTAATTCTCAGCTTTAAAAATGCCTACGGCTCTCCTTTGCCCACAGAAAAGGGTCTAACCTCCTCATCCTGTTCTAGAAGGTTTCTGATAACCTAATCCTTGCTTCCCACGTCTGCCTTCACCAGAAATCCTTCCTTCCAACCACAAAGAGTTGCTCATGGTTTTTCAAACATCCCCACAACTTTCTGGGACTTTCTCACCCTCACTGTTGTCTCTACCTAGAGTTTCTTTCAGCTTCTCCAGCATATGTGTGAGCTCCTCTATGAGGACTTCTGTAATTTCTCCTCATGGGCACTGGCATACCCACCTGCCCCCCAGTTCACATGCGTGCACCCCTCCACTGTATTCCCGAAGCCTTTGCCGCGAGCCTCCAACAGAAATGTCTGTCACACTGGACTGCGATTGTTTGTGCCTCTCTGGAATCATCCCTTACTTACTTTTAGCCCTCAGATTTATGCTATTTATTCAAAAATACCCTCTGACCGTTTACAATGTGTGTTGCCCAGTTCCCAGGGGACCCTGAGTCTCTGAGGTCCAAAGTGCATCACACAGATCTCCTCCTCTGGCGAGGTCTACAGGGGAACATCTGCTTAAACTGAACGAGAGGAATCTTGGAAAACTTCAGAGCTGCAAGGAGCATTAGGAATTATCTAATTTTGCCTGACTCTTATTTTATAGATAAGGCAACTGAGGCCCAGAGAGAGGACGCAACATGCTTCAGATCAACACAGCGAGTGAGCAGCACTCCCTGGATACAACACACACATGTTCTGCTCCCGACCAAGCTCAGGATCTGTCTTCTCCCATTCCAAAATGGTGTCGCCTCCCAATAGTTTCGAACCACTTCAAAATATCAAACCTTTTCTTACATGGTCAAAATACTTGAGATGCAAATGTTTGTGCCTCCAATTCTATAGTTACTTCCAAATAAGACAGAAAAGAATAACAATATAATTTCCTAGGAAGTAACGTCACTGTGGAAAGCAACAGAAACTGACACTGGCTGACTTGAGAAGAAGAAAAATTGAAAGCGTTTGAAGCAACTCAGAGGACACCCAGGAAGTCTGAAAATTTGGGCTCAGAAAATAGGCAGGAAGAAGATAGCCCAGAAGCACCAGAAAGAAACCAAAATCATAAAGCAGGCTCCTGGCCACAGACACCACTGCAGCTGTCCTTCCTCCAGATGTTCAGTGTTGCCACAGTCTCTACTGCTTCCATAATAAACTCCTGTCCCTTCCACTGTCCCTTCATCTTTCCATTACTTGCTCTAGACAAAGTCCTGGGCTTGAGTGTGAACGGCCAGCCCTGAGTGCATTAGGCAAGTCAAGCACACAGGTCTTAGCAACCAGAAGGGGAGATGTTCTTATTATCAGTTGCTGCCTATGAACCGCCCCAAAACTCAGGATTCTTACATCTGAAGGGTGCACTCACTGGAGACTTAAGGCTCCATGCCAGGCTGGCAATCGTCACTGACTGTTGACCAAAGCAACAATACATGCCCCCTTCCTATGGCCTAGACTTCTTAGAGTAGAGTAGCTGGGCTCTGAGAGGAAGCCTTATGAGGGATAAAAGCAAAAACTTGAAATTGCAGTCTGAGAAATCACAGTGTCACTTCTAATACATCCTCTTACTTACGAGTTAATCTCAAGTTCAGTGTAGATTCAAAGGGAGGGAACCACACGAGACTGATGTATTAGTCAGGGATCTGCAGAGACCCAGTTGGGGGAGTGGAGTTGATTTACTGGGATCGGCTCACAATTACAGAGGCTGAGAAGTCCCACAATCTGCCATCTGCAAGCTAGAGGCCCTAGAAGAAGGTGGTGTTCAAAGCCACCCAATTTGGAACACCTTGTTACAGTAGTCCTAAGAAACTGCTACAACTTTGGTAATTCAGTCTTTTAAATCTTGGTAAAGATGAGTTTGGGTTTATTTTTCAACACACGGCTATTTTAAAAGCATTTTGAGAAAATCGAGTATTTATTACAGCTATAGTTTAGAACAAGAAAGAGCAAGACTAAATTGACCAAAGAAGAGTAGAAGTCCAGGTAGTATATATTAAGAGTGTGCTAAAGGTAGAAGAAAACACTCTAAACACTGTACTAAGGCATGTGACATGATTAGATTTGTATTTTAGAAAACTCAGTGTACAGAATGAATAGACTGAAGGCAAACAAGACTAGAAAGAGGGAGACCAGTTAAGGGGACACCGAAATGACCGAGGCAAGTCAAAAACTGAGCCAATGAAAATGAGGAGAGGTCAATGAATTTGAAAGATACTTAAATTGTTAAATTAATAAGGCTCAGTGATTGGTCGGTATGTTAAGTAAAATAAGCCAGACACAGATGACAAATACTGCATACCTTCATGAGTGGAAGCTAAAAAAGTTTATCTCAAAGATGAAAAGAGTACAGCGACATACTAGATGGAAGGAAGGTGAGGTAAAGTGGGTGCGAGAGAGAGGTTAAATAACAGATTCAAAATACAGTTAGATAGAAGGAGTAAGTCCTAATAGTCTACAGCACACAGAGCGACCCGAGTTTACAACAACCTATTACATATTTTACGAAGAACTAGAAGGAAGGTGTTGAAAGGCCCCAAATATGAAAATAGGATAAAGAGATGGCAAATGTTAATTACTCTGATTTAATCATTACACTTAGTATAAATTTACTGAATTACCTCACTGTACCCCATAAATATGTAAAATTATATGCTGTCAACTAAAAAGAAAATAAGCAAATAATTTTTTAAAAAGAAGGCTCAGTGATTTACAAGCCATGAAGGTAAAGGAAACCAAAAACCATACCCAAACTTTTGGCTACAATAGCTGATTTGGTAGCAACCTGCTTTGTTCTATTAATATTTCTATACAAACAATATGCTCTCTGGTTCAGTACACATAAGGTGACCATTACTGTCCTCTCACTTTATATACTGCTCACATAATCAAGGCGCAAATTTCCCTCTCTGGAACACAACACTGAACTTCATTTTTTTTCTACCATCCCTAATAAAACCAATGTCTGAGTGAGTTACTTCTAGCAACCCATTAGAGTCTAGGACCACATTTAGCCAGCCTACCACAGCACATCACAGCACATCACAGCAATGCTGCAGCTAGAACTCTGAAATTTCAATCCTGGCTCTCCCTCTGCGGGACTTTGGACAAAGTACCCAAAATTTTTGTGTATTAGTTTTCTTGACTAATACACAAAATGATGATGATAACTGTATCCATCTTATAGATTATGCTATTAGTACATGAATTAATACAGCACAATGCCTGGCTCACCTATAACATGTATGAATAAAATTTGTTGTTGAAAATAATATTACTTGCAAAAACACAAAGTTCCCAAATGTCCATCATGGATGAAATTTTCATCAGTCTGCTGAAAAATTGTTAGTTTAAATATTATGTTGTCCTTTCTTAGAAAGGATTGTTCTTGCTCTGGGATTATAGATTTCCCATTTGGTCAGAGAAAAGGTGGTAAAATACCCTTCCTTTTATCAAATGATAACAATAATACAGGATAGGATAGTTGTTTGGACTTTTTTATGTACATACTTACAAAGTAAAAGTTGTTAGCCACTGGCCAATCACCAATACGAACCTGGAACTTTGTCATTCTATGAAGTTCAAAAATCTGAGACACCCTGATGAACATGACATGTCGTGACAGAAGGGAGTGTTACTAAAGCTCTGTTGTAGCAGAGAAACGACACCAGATGGTAACTTGAACTCAGAGAAAGAAATGAAAAGAATCAGAAACAGGAAGAAGGAAGAAAAGCAAAAGTGAGGGAGGAAAGTGAGAAAGGAACAATGGTGAACAATAAATACAAGTTTGTTAACCTTTCTTGTGCCAGCTTTTTTAAAAGACATAAGGTAATATGACAATAATTTTTATCGAAATACTGTTGGGTTTGTAACATACATAAAGAGAGTATGCATAATAACAACATAAAAAGGAATGGGAAGAATAAACCTACACAGGAATAATTTCCATATTTCTTTAGAATTGAGTTAGTATAAATATAAAGTAGATTTAGAACATTTAACATGTATATTATAAGCCATAGAATAACAAATAAGAAAACAAGTACATAGTAAGC